>CATIWK010376190.1:0-21195 GCA_949634005.1 Mallotus japonicus
TATATAATATGCTATGAACAAGTTGAGGTGTTAACTCGGCAAAATTAAAAATAGGGATAATGACAATTTTGGTGTTCCAACTTTTTAAAATTTAACAATTGAGTGTCTCAACTTTTATTTATTATAATTAAGTGTGTCAACTTGCTAAATAATAACAAATAGATGTTGTTTGTAGGTTAAAAACAAGTTTTCGGTGGACTGATGTTGAGGTTACTAACATGGACTTTGCACATATGAAGCATGTGAATTATTGAAAGGAGAAGACATTATTGCCCATTCACAAACAAATGAATGGATATAGAAAAATAATTCGATGTGTCAAATTTTGATTTGTTCGCTTTTAAACTACTTCAACGAACCACTAATCTTCTTCTTCATTTCATTTCATTTCTCCAGCCAAAAAAAATGTCTACAGATTTACTGAAACTTTCCATTTCTCCTCACCCCAACTTCACCCCAACTTCAGCCTATTCTACACCTTCCATCCTCAGTCCCAAAAACGCCGCCATTTTATTCTCCGTCATCGACAACCACGCTCCAGTCCTGGTCTCAATCTCACTCTCTCCAGCTCCCTCGAAGTCAAACCCACAATCTCACCACCAAAATTCACCGTTTCAGTCCAAAGACTCGGATTCTTTTAGATGTTTTCTGGAATGATGTGCTGCGGTTGCGTCTCTTGCATCAAATCTTTACTCTCTTCTGATGAAAGAGTTGACTCTGTTGTTGTCAACATGCTAACCGAAACCGCTGCTGTTAAATTAAAACCGCTCAACGACAATGAAATCTCGGAGGAAATTATGGATTCTCTTGCTAAGAGGCTGGCGGAATGTGGATTTGAAACGATTCGGGATTAGGAGTAGCTGAGAATGTGAATAAGTTAAGAGAAATGGTTTAGAAGAAGGAAGAATTGCTCATTCAGAGCAGGAATTGTGTGGCTTTTGGTTGGAGTTTAGTTGCTTTGTGTTATGGATCGCATGTTTCTCATATTTTGCATTCTCTTAGCATTCATAGAAACATTATTGTTTGAATCTGTGTGGCTTTGTTTGTAGGATCATTTTAGGAAGTGATGCATAATTCTTATGTAAAAGGTGGTTTGGCTATGGCAGCTTTGTTAGGACCAGGAAGAGGTAGGCTAGTTAGTTATTTAGTTTTCGAGTTTCGGTACTTGAATTTTGTAGTTTAGATCGTAATTAAGCTATTCTACAGACTTACTTTTTAACCGTATAAGGGCATTAAAGAAGGGATCGCCAAATATGAATTCTCTTGTTTCCCCTCAAGGGTAAATGCAATATCTTTGAAAGAAAGTTTTTCTATAACTGATTGAATAGTAGGAGGATTAAACCGAGCCAAACGAACCAAACATGATCCTACAGTAAGCCTCATGCTCCACTGTTTTCCTACTGCTCTATATATATAGCACAAATTACTTATCAAACCTGAGCTGGTAAAACGAGCTACCCAATACCCTCTTTGACTGCAAATATTTTCAATTGTCCTAAGTGCATAAAGTTGAGTTATATTATCTTCTCCTTTTCATAAGACAGACGAGACCAGTTGTATCTTTGAAATCCCTAATTCCCAAGATGGTAAGCTCTTTTTTGGTTTAGCGCAATTTTTTTTAACGCAAACCTTTTATTTTTTTTAACTCAGTATCTATGTATTATAAGAAGGGTTTTTTTTGTCATTTCATAATGACACTTTATCATATGCACATCACGTGCGTCAAATTCTCCAATGTGGACTTCCATGTCAGTTACTTAATGCGACCCACTTTTGCCACATATACATTAACCTGTAAACAACGTCTATTTATTATTATTTAGCAAGTTGACATACTTAATTGTAATAAATAAAAGTTAGGACACTAAATTATCAAATTTTAAAAAGTTGAGAACCAAAATTATCATTATCCCTTAAAAATATAAAGAATAAAATAACAAATTAATCAAATACATGTATATGCCGATATATTATGTCAATTACCAGATATCAGTAAAGAATACAACTAACTTGGTCCTGTTGTCTTTCAAAAAAAAAAAAACTTGGTCCTGTTGAATATTCAAAATTATTAAAATATTAAAAAAAAGGAGAGAGAAAAAAATTAAAAATTAGAACGTGGAATGATTTTTTAATGAATTTAGGGATGGTGGGTGAACGTGGGTGATGTATGATTTTCCTTACTCAGAAGGGTTTTGCCTAATTGTTCTTTCAAATAAAAAATGGCAAAATACAAAGAGGTGATGATAAGATTATGGAAATGTGTGAATAATTAGCAATTATTTATTTATTTTTTTTTTTTTATGGATATTGTAAGCCACATGAGTGATGGTTATGGCTTGTACCAACAATCAACGACTAAAACGTCATGTCTACAAGTGGCAATAGCGTACCCGAAAACTATTCCCACTACATAGATATGGACTATGTCATGAACCATGAACCAAGCGCAAGTAGCACGGACATGAGTAAAAAAAATAAAAAAATAAATATAAATATAAAAATAATTTTTAATTAAAATATCTATTTTTTAAATTAAAATATTTAAATAATATGAATATAGAAAAATAAAAAATAAATATAAAAAATTTACTAATTAAAGTGTCTACACTTCATCAGTTATTCCTTTCAATTTATAATTTAATAATAGGCATAATAAATTTATAGTCTTTTGTACTTGACATAATTTGTCAGTTTGATATTTTAATTTACAGTTTTGTTATTTCAGCACTTAAAATTGTCTAAAATGTATTAATATGCACTTACTACTTGCAATTTTTAGTCAGTTAAATCCTTAAAATGTAGCACATGGTGATTTACTATTCCATGCCACGTGTGCTGATGGGGTTTTAAAATTGTATTTTAGGCAACTTTAGATGTTAAAATGACAAAACTATAAGTTTAAGTGTCAAACTGACAAAAAATGATAAGTATATGGAGCTACTAAAAACATATTTTTAAAAATATATAAAATTAAAATAAATTATAGGCATAATACATGAGCGACTCCCTGTACTTATCACTGTTTGTCAGTTTATCACCTCTATTTATAGTTTTGCCATTTTAACATCTGAACTTTCCTAAAATGTAATTTTTAAACCCTTATTAGCACACATGACATGTAATAACGAATCATCATGTGTCACATTATAAGGGTTTAACTGACCAAGACTACAAATTAGAGGTATCAAACTAACAAAAAGTGGTAAGTACATGAGGTTACAGATATATTATGTCATTAGATTAGTGCATTTTTGGCAAATTCAAGTGTTGAAATGGAAAATTGTAAGTTGAAGTGTCAAACTGATCAATTGTGTCAAGTACAGGGATTGCAAATGTATTATGCCTAAATTATATTTTTAAATATTTTTATAGTAAATTGCGTCCATCACTAAGCATTATTAGGAGATATAATTACCTTCTTATAATATTATAGTGGTGTTTTTTTTTCTTTTATTTAGAGATTATAGTGATTATTGATTCCTAATTCTAACAAAAAAAAAAAAGTACATCGTGCGCATAGCCTTAGCTTAACCATTAAATTTTCATAGACACAAAAAAGATTTGGTGATTGGTATCGAATCCCTTCTCCTTTTTTTTTAAATAAAAAATGCATCAAATATAGTGACCAAAAATAGTCTAATCGAACTGGTGAAAGAATAGTTAAATAATAATTTATTTCTAAGAACATTTTGAGGTGAAATGTTCGAATGGTCAAATACTCCTTTTCACCTATGAACTTTACCCTTTTGGTCTATTGCAACCCTCAACTTTCAAAAATTACCTATTGCACATCTCAACTTCTATCTTGTGCCTATATTACCCATGGTGCTATAGTGATAGACACACTTGAATTTGTTTGATTTCAATCGCTTATCCACGCTAGCAATGCACGTGTCTAATAGAAAAGTAAAAGGTTAAATCATGGGTGATATAGATATAAAATAGAAGTTGAGATATGCAATAGGAAAATTTTAAAATTAAGTGGTACAATAGACCAAAAGAATAAAGTTTAGGGGTGAAAAGGTGTATTTGGCCATGTTCGAATCATACCATTATCGATCTAAAGAAAAAAACTATCTTTTATTATATAGTCGATTTATATTTAAATTATAAGCCATCCCATTAAAAAAAATAGGCTGACTGAAGTGGCTCATCCGTAGACTCCCCATTCTTGGGGCATGGGCAGGCCGCCCGCAAACTTATGGAAACTTATCTTTAATTTTTTTTCTCAAATACTACAAAAAGTTAATAATAAATATAAATCATATATAAAATACTTATTAATACCCCACAAGGTATATTCCTATTCTATATCCAATATGTTTCCTAAATAGATAGTAACTTGCAGAAAACGGAAGCTCAAACCGAACAGGAGAAGGAGTCTCAGATTAGGAAGTAAAAGCTCACAGATGGGACAAGTCCTTCAAGCAAGAGGAATCTCATTCCTCTTAGGTTTGCTCATCTCATTCCCTATAAATACTCCTTCCCCTCTCCCTTAATATTCATTGTATTCTACTTAGCTATTACTCTCTTTATCTCTCTAAAAGCTTTCTATATTCTCTAACTTAGGCATCGAAGGTTTAGTGGGGGAAACCCCACATCTCACCTTGCCTCTTGTTGGTTGCTTGACTGCAGGACTCGGAGGTTCCGGAAATCAAGTTATCACTTACTAATATTCCAATATCTTAGCTCTTTAACCATTTCTCTTCTGCTTCCTCCATAACTCATTTCCTTTTAATTTTTAGTTTCCTTTGCTTATTTCACCACTGCTTCATTTCCTTCTTCATCTATTTGTTTTCATTTTTTGAGCAAGCTAAGATGGTTTTGGATACTATAATAATAATAATAATTTATTTTTGTATTTTATTATAATATATTTATTTTTTATTATCAAATATTCAATAAATTTAAGTTGATGCACTATCATAAACAAATTTTTCTTTTTTTTTGTTATACAAACAATAATTTAACTGTAGTCTTGATGATTTTCTAGGTTACTCACTATAGTAGTAAAAAATATTAATTTCAAAAAGTAAACATAGTAAATATAAAAGTTTTATGTTTTTAGATTTAATTTTTATTTTTATATCAAATAAAAATACAAAAACTTATATAGATTTATAATATGATATTATATATGTGCACTAAATTATTTAGTAATTGATATATATATTAGTTAATTATACGTTAATCATTTTAATTATGTTAATTTTTATTTTATCTTTAAAAAATAAGCTAATTAAAATTTTAGTTGTAATTTTGTTAAAATATATTTTCTATTCTAATTAAATTTTCTTTTATTTTATGTTGTTTATCCCTACAACTGGTTTATGGTCACTGAAAGAAATATAGTATTTTTTTTGTAATTTGCTTTCATAGGAGGGGAAGAAATTTTGCACCATTTTTGTTACACTGATGCAGTGTGAGCTTGATTCCTATTTGTAATTTTTATTTATTTGATTGAGGAAATGTAATGGTAGATTGGTATGAAATGAATGCTTATGAAATCATTTCTGAAGGATGGTATTTTTTTCGAACAATAAAATAAATAAATAAATAAAAATTACCCAGGTTGATGTTGGTGATGGTAGTGTGTATGGGTGAAAAAGATGGTAAGGGTAAAAGATGGGTTCTAATTAATATCTTTATATTAAAATTTACAATTTAATATAAAATACTAACGAAATCCGTTTACAACCATGAAGTGAGGGGTTTGGAAACTTTATTTTTAAAAATTTTGTTTTTAATGGAGCCCAAAATATCTTTTAAGGGTACATCCACCGGATATAAACATAAGGAGCAAAAATGTACCTTTACCCTATATTAAAAGTATAGGTGGCAAAAATTACCCACACCCATTTACCCATTCTAATCCATCCATATTAACTGGGTATAAATCATTAATGGGTCATATATAAAAGTTAAATGGGTAATAAAAGGGTTATAAATTTTAACCCTTTTTAAATGAGTTTCATGAGTTTGGGTAAAGGTACCAATATAATTTAAATTTTTTCCTTTTAAAATAATTTTTTATTTCATTCTTATTTTCCTTATTTTATTTTTATTTTTACCCTAATTTTTTCTCAATCTTCTTTTTTCTTTCCCTCTTTTTTATTTTTCCTTTTCATCCCTTTCTTTTTAATTTTTATTTTCTTCTTTTTTCATCTTTTTTTCCCATCCTTTTTTATATTTTTATTTTCTTTTTTTATCTTTTCCTTCTTTTTTCTATTCCATTTTTTATTTTTATTTTCTTCTTATTTTTCCTTTTTCTTTTTTCTTGTTTTTTTCTCCTTTTCCCTTCTTTTTTATTTTTTCTTTTTTTATGAAATTACTTTCAAAATAAATATTTATGAAGTTTTTAGTTCTTTTTAAAAAATTTTAAATAATAATAATAACAATAACAATAACAACATAAATAACTTTTTAGTTTAGTAGAAATTAAATTCATGGTATATATAAGTTGCATTGTATCAAACAACAACTCCGTACTATAGGTTGCTAAACTGGCTATCACTAACTCTCCACATATAGCCATTGCCATCTTCATTTTGGTTGCTTTGCTACTACCGGTTTATTATCAGTTTCTTCATGGACACATATATATTATATTGCCATTTTCCACCATGCATGTTGTGGCTTTTGATCAGTGCATACACCTCCCAGTATGTTTATGTGTTAAAATAATGAATGAATGTTACATTTCTTATCAATCACAAGAATTCAAAAAAAAAAAAAACTTTTCTTATGTGTAAAATTAAATCTCATGAGATGAAATGCAATTGACTAAAATCTAATCATTTTCAAATAATGGAAAATTTTTAAATGAGAAATTCAGTTTCATAAAAAAACATATATAATTACTCCTAGAATAAAGTTGCTTTTAATTTTTTTCTTTAATAAAATAAAAATTGGCAAGCTAATTTAAGATAAAAAAAATTAAATATCATAAAATGTCTAAAAATTTATGTAATGCAACATTTAGTATAGTTTTCAAAAAAATATGCAGATATAAGCCAATGATATTGGTTATTACCCCATTAATTAATTAAAAAAAAGAGGACAAAAAAATAATAGTGTAGGTGGTGGGGTTTAGTGTGTGCCCAAGTGTTGGCAACCACGGCACTGTGTGGGCTCAAGGCCCACTAGGAAATACGAAATAGGTCTAGAGCCTAATCGGAGATGGAGTCGCCACTCGGATAAAAATCGGGATACACTTGTACGGCAACTAGATTTCACGGAGGTTCTCAGAAGCCGTCATCAGAGAACGGGTTCGGAAACTGGGTATAGATGTTTGAATATCCACCCGACCTTACGATCGACCTCCGTTTATGTTTCATGATTTATTACCCTTAATTATTCGATTATTTCCTTGTTAACATGCACATAGTAATTGCTTTCAATCAATTGTCAAGTTTTACACTTAAGTTCAAGTTTGCACATTAGTCCTATTTCATGCAATTAACCTCAACATTCAACAAGAATAATAATTTACAACCATTCATTCCAAATAAGTGGGGAAGAGATTAAGGATTACAATACTTTGCCTCAAACAAAGGAGAAATAAACTGAAAATATACTGAAAATAAGCTATAATATATAGATAATATACGGAGGATAAACCAGAAATATACTAAAAGCACACTATCTCAAATCCTCTCAAGAACTAATTAAAGGAACTATTTTCCCCTTAACTAGTGAATCACTCCGAGTTCCTGCAATGCACACGGGTTAATCTTCCAAAGAAAACATAAAAAAGTCCTATACAAATGAATCTACGATACTACTTTAACTTAAGTCAACAAAAATAGGGATCATGAATACTTGCATATTGACCTAAATAAATCGACAAAAGTAGCCATGCATAGAAAACTGTGAATATGAACATGTGAGGACTTATTAAAATCAGAATCATATGTTGACTAGGTGAAATTTCAAAGCAGAGTTGTGCACACTCTGGTGATGTGGTGATCGCCACTTGGTAGAGAGGCGTCGCCTCTTGGTCAAGAGGCGATTGCCTCTTAGCCAGACTCTGCAACACTAAAAGAGTTTTCTTTTCTTCTACGTAAAGCAAGGAAAGCACAAGCACACAACTAAGATTCTACAACAATGCTAAATGTTATTAGATCATCATGCTATTGATATGATACAAGAAATATAAACAACTAATGATCTATAAAGCAACAAGTAAGAGAAAGACAACTATGTAAATCAAGAACTCAAAAGCTTAAAAGAATGAAGTTCTTACTGATCAAAGCAAGTTTGATGTCCCTAACTTGGCCCTCAGAAGCTGGTTAGGGATTGAAACCTCCCTCAAATGCAAGAATCTCTACTTCTCCTTCAAGAACAAACTCTTTTCTAGCAAAAATCCTCCTTTTCTCAAGAAGAACTCCCTTCTTTCCTTCAAGAATGTCTCCCCTCTCTCCTCTCCAACTCTCTTAGTTCCTAAGTCCTTTCCAAAGTTGCTAACCCCTTCTCTCTTCCTTTCTCCTCCTTTTTAAGCTCCCAAGGCTCACCCACTACCCCTACTCTCTTTCCCATCATCACCTTCCCCTTAGCCTCCCTTTTTTCCCTAAAAAATATGCTTTCCCATGTATTTTTGCAGAGCAAGATCAGGTGGGAACCACCAGCTTACTGCAATCACCATGCTGCATTTAATGCAGCAACAAGTAGGTAGACAAAAAGGCGATCGCCTTCTATTGAAGAGGCGACGCCTCTTCAGCCCTCAGGCTGGGCTTGGATGTTGGGCCATGGGCTTGAGCCTATTTTGGGTTCTAAAAAGGGTTCGGACCTGTTCAAGAAGGATTTTCAGACTTCTCTTGCATCTGAACTCGAGCTTTCATCATCGGGCTTCCGTTGCGGGCCGATCAAACTGAACATTTTACAGTTCGTCCCTTATCGTGGGCCGACCGAACCGGGTGTCTACAAATAGGATGAGGGAAAAAGGAGAAAATAAAAACAAAAAAAGGGAGGAAAAAAATAAAAATAAAAAAGAAGAAAAAGAAAATTTGAAATTATACTTAAAAGAAAAAAAAAACAAAGCAAAAGGAAAAAGTGGTGAAAATGAAAAAGGGGCATGTTTGTAAATAAAAAGGGTAAGAATATAATAAATAAAAAAAGTGGGGTATTTTTGTTTATAAATTTTAAAAAGTTTTCTTTTTTGTAAATTTCTTAAAATTTATATTAAAATAAATGGGTTTAAATGGGTAAATGAATGGGTAAAGTTTATATATTATATGGATTTGGGTACCAATAAATTGGTGATTAAGAGTTTTACCTATTTATACCCAACTCATACCCACCCAACCCACTCATTTTGCCACCTCTAATAAAAGGGAAACATGAGTAGTTTTATCCTGAATTTTGTGTCAATAATTTGTTAAATTTATTTTCAAATTTATTTTTATTTATTTTTTAACTTTATAAATTCTATCAATTTTATTAAATTTAATTTAAAAGATCTAATTTCAAAATTACTTTTAAATTTTTTATAAAATAAAATTGATACTTATTAAAATTTTTATACTCTTTTTTATAAGAAAAATTAAAATATAAAAAATAATTTTAAATTCTAATTTTACCAATCTCAATATAAATTTAAAAAATAATTTTTAAATATTTTAATAAATTTTTAACTTTTCACTAAAAACTTTATATTATAATTATTTGAAAATTTACTTCGCAACTTTCAACCATATAATTTAAAAAATTTTCTAATAAGGGTCAAACAAAAAAAGTATGAAATTAAAAAAAATTGAGATACTAAAAATATTAGTCAATTATATAAAAATATTTATTTTTTTTGAAAAATATGACAAATTAAAAATTAAAAATTTGTTATTATTCATAATGATAGTTAAAGTGCTTAATTTATATTTTTAATTTTCATTTTTATCAATAGTAGTATATATAATAATCTGATCGACAAAGTATGTAATTTTTTTATTTTTTCTTATTATTTTCATTGATACACATAAAAATAAAAATTTATGAAAAAATGTAAAAATTGATTTTTAAATATATTTCAAAAGTATTAAGATTAAAACTGAAAAATATTTCTTAAAGCTTTTGTTCTTCTAAAAAAAAATTGAATAGCTGTTTAGAGAGATCTAAAAGTAATTTTTGAGCATATAATTTGATCTTTTAAACAAAAATTGATATGCTGATACAATTCGTAAAGTTGAAGGAATAAATTAAAATAACTATTGAAGTAGAATTTAATTGATAATCGATTCAAATTTTAGATAGAATGAATACCCCTATATTAATATACAAAATAGAAATGAAAACTTTAGGCCAGCTATAGTTTTAATACAATTCACAATATGAATATAATTGTAATTGTACAGTGAAAAAAGAATTTATTGTTGCTTGACTTGGTTGTCTGTTGAGAAACTATTTATAATTAAAATTAGATCAGAATCCAACGAAATACTGCGAATGGAAGTGTGTTTTTTTCTTCCTTTATTTTGCTCAAAATCTGATTTTCATTTTGATTTATGTACTGTGGAAAAAATTATGGGCCAAAAAAGTGGGTATCCGTGAAGGAGATACATATTTGCAAAGACATAAATCATATTTTTCCAATATTAAATTTTGGTTTAATGGCTATATTATTATATACTTATTAATTAATAGAATTAAAATCTTAGTTATAATTAAATGAAGATTAATTTAAAAGTTTTTTTTTTTGAAGGCAATTTAAAAGTTTTTATTTCGTATATATATATCGTGATAAAAGTCAGTATATAAATAAAGTTAAAAACTTTTAGATTTATCCTTATATAATTATTATATAAGCAATGATTAATTTTTATTTATTTGTACATATAATATATACTAATGATTATAGGTTAAAGGGTCAAATTGGACCTCAATTATACCTCAAAGTTAATATTAAATCTTAAATTTTTGAGATAATATCTCTAATGAGCCTATGCTGACCTATTACTTTCTTTTTTGGCATTCCTTGTTTCTACTTTTCAAAATTTGCCTCTGCTATTTTCAATCCAAATGTCGGTGTTTTTCGCATTTTTTCTTTTCATTTTTGGCCCTCTTAGTTTGATGTACATACATGTTCTTTGGGCAAGAATTTTGAAAACATTTCACGCCTCTAGACCTGTTTTTGGCGTTGTGAGTATTTAATTTTAACATTTTGAAATACTTTTTTAATAATAATATTTTTACAAATCAAATTATTTGATTAACATTTTTATTTATAATTTTATTTTCTTGGATCTTTAAAATTAATTATTTTATTTTCAATTAAATGTTCGCTATTATTAGTATTAATAATAAAAATAAGAATTTTTTGATACATTACATAATTTTTTTGTTGTTTTCAGTTTTTTTTATTGCCTTTCAGTTTATTGTTTGTTGTTTTCCGATTGTTTTTTTTGTTACTTTTCGATTGTTGATTTTTTTTTCAGTATTGTTTTAATGAGAAATGTTGTTTTTTTTTTTTGTTGTTTTTTGTTTTTCTGTTTTTTTGTTATTTTTTTTATTGTTTCTTTATTGTTTCTTTTTATTTTTCAATATTATTGTTTTTTATTTTTCTGTGTTGTTGCTTTTTGTTGTTGTTTTTTTTTTTGTTTTTGGTTTTTTTTTATTGATGTTACAAATACACCATAAGAATCATAAACATGTTACATATTGATGATCAATAAGTATCAGATAATATTTTTTTTTTAAAAAAAAAACTTGTTAGACATTTTAATAAACAAATCAAAGTAAAAAAAAATAAAATTTTTATTCTTTAAGAACACAAAAGGGGAAAATTTTGTTTATTGCTTGTTGTTACAACAGTTGAAAATATTTATTGTTTGTTTTTACAACAATTGAAGATATGTAATTCATTATCATTTATTTGAAAAAAAAGTTTTGAAGAGAAAAAAATGTTGAGCAAAAAAAACTTTGAGAAAAAAAGATGAAGACAATACCTTAAAAATAAAAAAAAATGTTAAGGAAAAAAATAAAATGTTAAGAATACCTTAAAAAAGAAAAAATGTTGAGCATGAAAAACATCGAGAAAAAAAGATGAAAACAGTAAAAAAATGTTTAGCAAAAAAAACATTGAGAAAAAAAATATGAAGACAGTAGAAAAAAATGTTGAGCAAAAAACATTGATAAAAAAAAAGAAGACAATATCTTAAAAATAAAAAAATGTTTAGCAAAAAAAGGTCTTAGAAAAAATGAAGACAGTAAAAAAATGTTGATAAAAAATAGGGGATATTACATAAAAAAACCTAACCTTTTGGGGTACTTTCAAATAAAATCCTATTCAATTTTTTCTTTCAAATATAACCACAACCTTTGAATTTTTATGAAAAAAAACACTTTTTGGATTACTGTACTGATAATCCCGAGTTTTTTGTTGAAATTTCATATAGTTAGTATGCTAAATTGAAATTTCATATACCTAGTATGCTGAGTTTTTTGTTGTAATAACTAAGTTGTATTTTTATCTGTCTAAACAGCCTACTAATCCAAAATGAAACACCCAGTTGGAGGGGAGAAAATATCAATTTAGGGGCAAATGCATTGGTTTCATCTCCTGTTACCAGTACAGTCATCCAAGTGGGTCCCATGGATCATAAAAAAACGGTTTCATCTCCTGTTACCAGTACAGTAATCCAAAAAGTGCTTTTTTTTCATAAAAATTAAAAGGTTGTGGTTGTATTTGAAAGAAAAAATTGGATAGGGTTTTATTTGAAAGTACCCCAAATGTTGGGTTTTTTTTATGTAATTTCCCCTAAAAAATATTGAGGAACAAAAGAAGACAATACCCTAAAAAAATGGAGGAAAATAAAGTAGTCCATATTTAAAAGAAAAAATTAGAAAAGTTAGTTTTGAAAATATTTTTGGTCAATGTGACTTTTAATAATATTTTTTATTTTTGGTCTATTTATGAAAAAATTCCTAAATTTTTTTATCCTAATAGAAACTTTTTCTTCTAAAATTGGATTATATTGGATTTTATATTAAAAAAAACTCTTACAATTAAGTCCTATAAATCAAACAAAATTTTAATTTTAATGGTTAGCTAACAAAAAATTATTTAGATTAATAAATAAAATTGATAATTTTTTTTAAATATTTATCACCTAACTCTAAAAGTTTTAAAAAATTGTGAGCCTATATTATAATTTTTAGAAAAATTTAAAATTCTTTTTTGTATTTTTTTAAAAAATTTTAGACCTATAAAAACTTTAAAATTAAGTGATATATATATATATATATATACACACATACGTATATGAAAAACTCATCAATTTTATTCAGTTTAATAATAAAATTTTATTCATTAATTTAATTTTAATAGTTGGCTAATTAAAAATTATTTAAATTAATGATTAAAATTGATAATATATTTTTTAAAATGTATATTACTTAATTCTAAAATTTAAAAATTTTTAGGTTTATAAAACATTTTAAGAAAATTTTAAATAATTTTTTAAGAAAATTTAAAAAAATTTTAAAAAATAAAAATTAGTATGTAAGCTTTAAAAATTTTTAAAATTTTTATAATTAGGTGATATATATTTTTTAAAAAAATTCATCAATTTATTTATTGGTTTAAATATTTTTTTTAAATTAAAATTAAAATTAAAATTAAAATTTTAATTTTATTTGATTTATTGATTTAAATGTGAAAATTTTTAAGATAAAATCTGATAAGATCTAATTTAAAAAAAAAAATCCTATTAGAGCAAAAAAAAGAAAAAAAAAAAAAATCTAATGTTCAATGTAAATTTAAGGACATAATTGAGGGTAGAGTTTAACTCTTTGGGCATGATGGCGGTGGGGCACTAAAATGGAGATTAGACCATTTTTATGATCCAGCCAACTTGTGGATGAGTAGAATCAATCTACTTTATTTCCACAAAAAAGAATCAATCTTCTTTTACTTTTCAATCCGACAACGACATCAATCTACTATTCGACTGGTCGAGCCGCACTCCAGCAGCAATAATTAAAGGCAATTTTCCTATTTCTCTCTTCTCGCGTTTATTTGATAAAAAATAAGGATGTGACTCAAAATTGAAATGTACGATTGTGATTTATGGTGTTTGGTTAGTTAAAATTAATATAAGAATAGAAATGTAATTCTTCCATCAATAGAAATTATTATTTTTCTCTTATTATAATATTAATTTTTAATATATAAAAATAATTATAATATTAATTTTTATATATAAAAAATAATTACAAAAATATTTTTTCATGAAAGAAATTTTAGTTGTTAAATGATATTTGATTTTTATTTTTATTATTATTCTCTAGTGAAACCAAGCATTTTTTTCAAATTTTCATTCCATTTCCCATTTCTTCTATTCCCATTTCTATTCCAATTCTAGAGTACGAACCAAACACTTGCTTAGACCATTAATTTACTTTTTTACGATCGAATCAACTTTTGGCCGAATAGAATCAAATCTACTTTTACGTTTGGCCAAATACTCCTTTTCACCCATGAACTTTATCCTTTTGATCTATTGTATCCCTCAACTTTCAAATTTACCTATTGCACATCTCAACTTCTATTTTGTGCTTATATCACCCATGATTCAGAGCATTAGAGCGCATGTACAGAACATGCGTTGACGTGTCAAATATCATACCAACATGGATATATTTCAGTACGCCGAATACTCCTTTTCACCCTTAAACTTTACCATTTTGGTCTATTACACCCCTCAACTTTCAAAAATTATCTATTGCACATCTCAATTTCTATTTTGTGCCTATATCACCCATGGTGCTACGGTGATAGACGCGCTTGAATTTGTTTGATTTCAATCGCTTATCCATACTGGCAATGCATATGTTTAATAGAAAATTAAAATGTTAAATCATGGGTGATATAGACACAAAATTAAAATTAAGATATATAATAGACAAATTTAAAAGTTAAATGATGCAATAGATAAAAAAAAAAAAAAAGTAAAGTTCAGAGGTGAAAAAGGAGCATTCGACCTTTACTTTTCAATCCAATAACGACAGCAATCTACTATTCGACATCAATTTTGCTGTTTCTCTCCTCTCCCATCTTTAATTATATTCCAATAGCTTAGCTCTTCAACCATTTCTCTTCTATTTCTTCCATAACTCATTTCCTTTTTATTTTTTACACTTGAGATCTAACTCAAGTGGTAAGAGCACTTTACTCTTAAAGTATTGAGGTTATAAGTTTAATACCCCTCCCCTCACTAGGCATGTAAAACCCACTCTTAGTGATGATTCATAAAAATGGTTTTTAAATAGTAACTGCTAACATCTAACTACTAACTACCCCCTCCCTGTCCCAATGATACTGAATCCTGTATCAAATAAAAAAAAATTTTCCTTTTAATTTTTAGTTTCCTTCGCTTTATTTCACCACTGTTTCATTTCTTTCTTCAACTTTTGTTTTCATTTTAAGCAAGCTAAGATGGTTCTGGATAATAATAAAAAATTATTTTTGTATTTTGTTATAATGTATTTATTTTCAATTATCAAATATTCAATAAATTTAAGTTGATGCACTATCATAAACAAATTTTTCTTTTTTTTTGTTATAAAAATAATAATTTAATTATAGCCTTGATGATTTTCTAGGTTACTCACTATACTAGTAAAAAAAATTAATTTCAAAAAGTAAACATATTAAAATATAAAAGTTTTATATTTTTATATTTTATTTTTTATATTAAATAAAACTACAAAAAATTATATAGATTTATAATATGATATTATATATGCACTAAATTATTTAGTAATTGATAATCATTTTAATTATGTTAACTTTTATTTTATCTATAAAATATAAGCTAATTAACATTTTAGTTGTAATTTTGTTAAAATATCTTTTCTATTTTAATTAGATTTACTTTTATTTTATCTAAATCAAATTATAAAATATAATTTTGTAAGTCTCATTAAATTAAATTTAATAATTAAAATCAAATTAAAAAATTTGAAAAATAATTAATTATGAAATATATTAATGTCAAAAATGTTAAGAGGATGTTGTATAATTATTCAAATAGAAAATTTATTATAAATGTAAAAAATTGTTATATTTTAATTTTATTAAGTTTGTAGGAATAGATTATGATATAGAAAAAAAGGTAGAAATAGTTTTATGTAATTATTCAAATATAAAATATATTAAGATTTTAATAATTTATTATATTATATCTAGTTTAAAAATTTAGATTCTCATATATATAAAATATTACTTTTATTTTATTTTTAAAATTTTCTAAAGTTAAAATTTAGTAAAAATTAAAATTATATTAATTAAAATTTTTTTGTTTGTTGAAAAATTAAATACGATAGTAATTTAAAAAATAATGAATATAATTTTTGAAAGTATTATTTATGATAAAAAGATATACAAATAATAAAATTACTATTTTGACAATATAAAATAAATATTATTTTCAAAAATTATATTATCTATTTTTTTTAAAAATTATGATTGTAATTAATTTTAAATAAATAAAAATTTTTAAAGTAAAGAAACTATTAACATTTAGAAATTGAAAAAATGATTTATAAATTTTATCATTTCATTTAAAATAAATATGCAAAATTAATTATAAAATTAAATATTTTTATACTTAACCATGATTAAAATTTTAAAAAAATTGTATTTTGTAATTACTGGTAAACTTGTAAAAATATTTAATTTAAAATTAAATTTTATTTTATAAAAAATGAGTCTAATAATATATCTAAGAAATTATTACATGGACCACTTTTCATTTTCTAAATGATGTCCTTCTATCAATAATTTCTATCAGCATTAAAGAAAAAAACAGGAACTATGATTAAGGAGGCTTGTTGGTATTATTATTATTATTATTATTATGCTTTTTTGAGTTTAGGGGTATTAAATTGTTTTAGTTTTGAAATAGTGTATTTTTGAAAAGAACCTTATTTTTTTTTGACAATAAAAGAAACTTGTTGACAACCTATTATATACACTTTATTATTATTATTTTTTTACAAATTTTTACACTTAATTGCTATAAAAAAAGTTAAAAACACTAAATTATTAAATTTTAAAAAATTCAAATACTAAAATTGTTTTTTTTATCTCTTTTAATAATCTGAAATTAGTGTATATTAATTAATGAGAAAATTAGTTTTTTTTTTTTTTTTTGAGAATGGCATGTGCTGGGCATCAAAGATTGTTCCCACATAATGCTAAAAGATTGCTCGTTTAACTTAGTTTAATTAATATTCTTAGTGAGTGGTTTACGGAAAAATGCAAAAGAATTGCTTAATTAAAAATTGTGGTCTGCCCAATACTCACATGCAATGCATTACGCAAAGCGTCAGTCACCACCATGACCAATAATGAACACAAAGTGCAAATTTATTTATTTATTGATTTGAAACTAGTGCACTGCTTACCCATTCAAGAATTAAACAATTTCAAGCACTGATTTTTTTTTTTTTTTTGGGTCATAGGGGATGGGGGGATCTCGAACCGGAGACCCTAGGTGCCCATGGGGCTTTCAAGCACTGATTTACTCAGCTGAGTTTGGATTTTTCAAAAGCAGACTTTAATTCAAAGTTGTCGTCTGCCCAATAATCACATGCAAAGTATCAGTTTTATTGTAACAAAAATACAACTTGCAAAGTAGTTGTTGATTGGTCCGCGCGGCCAGGCCCGTCCCCCCACCAAAACCACCACCACCACCACCACCCTAAAATTGTAACTTGACAAAAAAAAAAAAAAAGCATTTGTTGATTGACTCTCTGCGTTGTTTCCATTACCCTTCTTTCTCATTTCTTTAGCCCACTCACTCTTCACTTCATTCTCAATCTCTCCTATCTGCTATCTCTGTCTTTTGCATTTTCTGTAAGCTAAAAATGTTTCTGGAAATCTTTACTTCCATTCTCACCCAAATCATAACAGACCCCATCAAAAACTTCATCGTCGACCCCATCAAACGACACACCACTTATGCTTTTACCTGCGACAGCAACGTGGAAAGACTCCAACATGAAGCCCAGCAGTTGAAGAACAAAAAAGACAGGTTGCAGGACGACGTTGATCGTGCTACCAGAAATGGTGAACAGATCTATGATAATGTTACTCAGGGCTCACCAGAGCGGAGGAAGTTTGTAGAGAGGTTGAGCAAATTATCCACGTTAAAGAACAAGCGAAAACCAAATGTTTCATTGGATTGTGTCCCAACTTGAAGACACGCTACCAGCTTAGCAAGAGAGCTGACAATAAGGCTTCAGCAGTTGATAAGGTTCGGCACAAAGAAGGACTTGATTCAATTTCTTCTCGTCCTCCTCCAAAACAGAAAGTAACGCCTTCTGTGTATGCTGGCGAAGCCTTGCATTTAAGGGTGTCAATTTTGAATGAAATCATGGATGCCCTCAAAGATCCCAGTCTTAATATGATTGGTGTGTATGGGATAGGCGGTGTGGGTAAAACCACACTGGCAAAGGAAGTTCACAGACAAGCACAAGAAGACAAGTTATTTGAAATTGTGGTTTTAGTTGTTGTATCTCAAACGCCAGATCATAGAAGAATCCAAAAGCAGATTGCCGAAGCTCTTGGCCTTGATCTTGTAGAGGAGGATAAGCTCATAAGAGCGAATCGATTAACTGAGAGGCTGAAGACAGGGAAGATACTTATCGTTCTAGATGATATCTGGAGACAGCTGCAACTAGAGGAAGTGGGGATTCCATCTGGGGATGATTGCAAGGGATGCAAACTATTACTAACCTCTAGGAGGCACGATGTACTATCTTGTCAGATGAGAACACAGAGAGACTTCAAGCTCGAAGTTTTACCAGAAGAAGAAGCCAGGAGTTTGTTTCAAAAGAATGTGGATGATGCTCAAGATCCTATAGCAGCTAAAATTGCTAAAAAATGTGCAAGACTGCCCCTTTTGATACTCACAGTTGCTATGGATCTGCGAAATAAGGATTCATACGCCTGGAATGAGAAGCTGAAGCAGCTATCTGTGTTTGGTGACGAAGAAATACAAGCTAAAGTGCATTCGGTTTTAGAGTCAAGCTACGACAATTTGCCTAGTGATGAACTGAATCATTGTTTTTACTTTGTGGCCTGTTTGGACAATCAAATATCAGGATCCAACACTTGTTAATGTACAGTATGGGTCTTGGTCTGTTTAAACATAGAGCTACAGTGGAAGATGCAAGAAACAAATTATTAACTCTAATTGATTATCTAAAAGCTGCGTCTTTATTGTTGGATGGCGACATAGATGGATTTGTGAAAATGCATGACGTAGTCCGAGATACTGCTATGTTTATAGCTTGCAGAGTGCAACACGCGTTTATTGGTTCAAGTGAATTAGAGGAATGGCCAAAGATGGATTGCACCAGAATTTCTCTGCCTTACAATGATATACGCGAGCTTCCTGAAGGGTGGGAATGTCCGAAAGCAGAGCTATTGTTTTTATTCACTGAAGATTTTTCTTTTAAAATCCCTGATGCATTCTTTGAAGGGATCAGGAAACTCAAAGTTATGGATTTTACTGGGATACATTTTGAGTCTCTGCCTTCATCACTTAGTCTCTTAAGAAACCTTCATGCCTTGTGCTTGCACAGGGGCCAGTTGGACAACGTAGGTATTCTTAGAGAGCTGAAGCAACTAGAAATCTTAAGTTTTACGGAGTCCCATATTGTTGAGTTGCCAAGAGAAATAGAGCAATTGACTCAACTAAAGTTGCTAGATTTGAGCAATTGTTCCAAGCTCAAAGTTATTCCTGCAAATATCTTTTTAAAGCTGTCTTTGTTAGAAGCTTTGTATATGAAAAACAGTTTTGTAGAGTGGGAGGCTGACGAGATAAACAGTCAAGGCAATGCAAGCCTTATTGAGTTGCAATACTTGTCTCGCCTGACAACTTTAGAAATGCAAGTTCTAGATGCTAAGATAATGCCAAAGTCTCTGTTCTTGAATCTCGCTGGGTTGAAAAATTACAGAATAGTGATTGGAGCAGCATGGGACTGGAGTGTGAACAATGAATCCTCAACAACATTGAAGTTGAGTTTCAATACAAGCATTCAAAGGGAGCATGTGATTAAAAAGTTACTAAAGAAAACTAAAGAACTGTATTTGGATGAAGTGAGGGGAATTGAGGATGTGTTGTATGATCTTGATGGGGATGGGTTTCCACAGTTGAAGCATCTCCATGTCCAAAATGATGCTCTGATTCAACATATTATCAATTCAACAAAGCGGTCATTGTGTCCTTCGGCATTTCCGATCCTACACTCCTTGTTTCTAATTAATCTATCGAACTTGGAGGATATTTGCCATGGCCAACTAGCAACAGACTCTTTTAGCAAACTAAAAGTTTTAAAAGTCAATGGTTGTAAGAGATTAATAAGTCTGTTTTCAATTTGTAGGAGTAGGGAGGAAGATGATGTTAATGTTGGAGGTGGAAACAGTGGTAACGATAACCAAATTGTTGAGTTGACTCAGTTGTGCTCGTTGACACTAAGTTTTCTACCACAGCTGAGAAGCTTTTGCAAGGAAAAGGAAGAGGTTGGCGCTTCAGTTTCAGTTTTCAACAGATTAGTATGTCCACTCACTAAGCTTTTGTCAATTTTATTAATTTTACTTTTAGCATATTTTGTGTGTTTGTTTTACATTTCCTGAAATATATGCTTTGATGCACCTCCAACATAAATAAGCCTGTTATTAATCTAATTTTATTTTATTACATCAAAAAGTCACATATCATATCACTTTATAAATACTGTTCTATATTTAGTAGTTTAATAAATATAATTATTTTTTAAATAATAAACTATTACCAATTATTTTTTCTCAAAATTAAGCCATAAAGATGTTATTTTACCTAAAATTATAATTGTGATTTTACTATCTTTTGAAATAAAATATTTTAGAATTTAGCATTGAAATTCACATTGTGCACTGCAGGTTTCTCTCCCCAACTTGGAGGATCTAGAAATATACTCAATTTGTTGTGAAAAGATATGGCAGGACCATCTCTTCGCAACATTTTTTATATGGAACCTCCACAGTCAAGCTTGAGAACCCCTTGGATATTCGGACCCACAACACATTAACATGAAAACCCCAAGAACCAATTCGATTTCAACCCCTAAGAAAAAGGTTAGATTTCAGCAAGCATCTTGAAGTTGCTCACCTTTGTACAAGGATAGCTTGTGCGATACATATGAAGGAGTAGT
>CATIWK010376436.1:0-11419 GCA_949634005.1 Mallotus japonicus
TTAATGTGGATTTTTTATTTAACAACGTTTATGTAATTTGGATTTTTTACTCTACATGTAGATTATTTAATTTTATTTGAATTTTCAACTATAAAATTATCAAACTATTATTTTATTGAAATGCTATCAGGTTAAACCGATTACTTTTTCAATTTTAATACAACACAATTAGAATTTGCACTTTTAAAAAAGTTGTTGTAATGGTTGTTTCAATTTCTTGGAGCAATAACAACATCAATGTCTCTTAATTTATACTGTATACTAGCCATATTAAGAGTAGTGATGACTTTATATTAGAATTGACGTTTCTCTTTCACAAAAGGGGAACAATTAATGGAAATTTGAAAGGACAAACCCATTATTTGGTCCCCCAACTTATCGGATTTTTTGCAATTGGTCCCTTGTCTTCTATTTTAAAGAATTGAGTCCCCCAACTTTAATTTTTTTTTAATTTCATCCTTTTTCACTTAGAATGCCAAATTGAAGATGCTGTCGTCTTCTGTTGAGTTATAAAAGCACATCTGAACAAAAAACATGTCTAAACCAGCTGTCAAAAACAAACAATTTGCATCATCAGCTTGATGCAGCTCACAATCAACAGTGAAATTAAGTTCAAATGATCAAGTTCACAACTAATAATTGGTTGAGATGTGCTTTTATGACTCAACAGAAGACGACAGCATCTTCAATTTGGCATTCTGAGTGAAAAAAGGATGAAATTAAAAAAAAAGGTTGAGGGACTCAATTCTTCAAAATAAATGATTAGGGACCAAGTGTGAAAAACCCCTATAGTTGGGGGACCACATAATGGGGTTTTCCAATTTGAAATTAAGAACATTTAATTGATTTTTAAAAATATAAGGACAAAGTATTAAATTAAGACAAATCTCAAGTGATTTAGTACGGTTTAATATTAGTTTAATACGATTTAGTATGTTTTAATATTTTTTAATTCAAAATTTTGGTTCGGTTCATAACGGAATAATTCAAATATAATATTGTTACATAACTATTTTTTAATTATAAGATAGTATTCTATTATTTTTTAGTTTAATTTCACAAATATTTTATCTTTTATGATTGATTAATATTTTAATAGTTGCATTATTTTTCAATAATAATGAAATATTTGTGATATTTTGACTGTTTATATTATTTCAAAAAATTAATTTTTACATTAGTTAAGATTATTTATACTCATCAACGTTCTCCTCAATGTTTTAATAAAATTATGTATTCCTATTTTATTTATATGGTATTATTTTATATTTTTTTTATAGTAATACATGTTGATAAAGAATTTGATAAAATTGTAGACAAAATTTAGGAAATAAAAATATTTTACTAAAATTCTTTATTTTTTAAAATTTTATGTAATATATTAAAGGATATGTAAGTAATTATTTTAGCATTAATTAATTTATGCCAAATATTTTTAGCACAATTTGTGCCAAAAAGATATTTCTTTTTTTTTTAAAAAAAAAAAATTGTCATGTTTATCTAATTGTTATCTTAAAAATATAAGAAGATATACATACATATCTAACTATTGTCCTAAAATATTGTTTGAACCTTTCTAACAGGTAGTAGGTTAAAAAATTGAATGGTTAAGATTTAAAACCCTATATCCAATGATTATCCTTTGCATGACACCATATCATGATGACACTATATAATGAGCCCATTCCTCATGATAATGTTTTGGAAGAGAACATTTGTTACAAAACTAGTGCTGGGCCTAGCCCATATTTTGATCCTCACACCATTGTCTGATCCTATGAAAACTGCATTTGTTAGGGTTATATTTTGTACTCCATCTTCATTCAATTCCCTGCCTAAGCTACCAATGCTGTGAAATGGATTGCAAACTAAATCACAATTCATTTCCAAAGAAATGCTTTTTATTAAAAAAAATATATATTTTTTGGGCTTTAAGTAACAATTGGATTCACGACCTAGTTAAAAAATGATCAATTCTAGAAAATTTTCACCAACTATAAGAATATTGCATTCAACGGTTAAATAAGTGAGATATATTCACGTTTGATAGTTGAACGAATGATTAGAAGAAGACAAAACTGGCAGATTATTATCATTTATTATTCGAGAAACAGTTTGAACAAGAGGATGGCCAAGGCGAGCATGCCATGTTTCAATCGGAACACAAGTATTGAGAAAAGCCTTTGGTTGGAGAGAATTGAGCTCATACAGTCCCGCATTACTCTTGCCTTGCAACAGCGTCGCCTTGGTCTTCAGATCATTGATCAAAAAATGGAAAGGATAAAATTCAAAGAAGTAGTTATTATCTCTAGCAAATTTATGAACAGATAATAAAGGTTTTGGAAAGGGTAGGAACATGAAGAACATCTTTAAGCATCAATTTAGTATTTTTTATTGAAGGTAAAGAAGTCATACCAGTATGAGAAACCTGCATTGTTTGTCCATTACCAAGTGTGACATGGTCATGGCTCTTATATGCCCGAGGATCATGGATGGCAAAAAATATTGGGGTCATGTGATGAGTTTCCTCGGTATCAGGAATCCATGGTTGAGGAGAGGAAATCGAAATGGGTTGAAAACCATAATTTGGTGGAGCTGAATATTGGCTTGTGGCCGAACAGGTTTGCATGGAGCATATCACCTGCGACATTTATCTACGGTATGATTATGATAACCACAGATTTGACACTTTCTTTTATGACTGGAAGGTCCTCAATAAGAAGTAGGCAACATGGACATAGAATTGTAGCAAGGCGCGGATGATGGAGGCCGAGTAGAAAGATTAACCACTGGTGATAGTTGATAGCTTTGCAAAAGAATCTCATGAGAGAGAAGTTGGCTGTATAACTCAGAAAAAGAAACAGGTTCAGCACGCAGATTTAAAGTAGAGACAATAGGATGAAATTCAATACCAATATTACGATAAACAATAGCATTAAATTCAGCAGAGGAAATAGATTTTGCTTTTTGAAGATATTGTGTGTAATGGACATGTCATGTTTCTTCAATTCTTGGAGTTCGACATGTAATTGAAGCTGTTGATTTTGAGAGACCGAACCAAAAGCACTTTCTATTGCTTTCCATGCTAGGAAAGATGTGTGACACCCAATAATATAAGAATAAACTTCTTCATATTAAGAAAGATACAAGATAAGGAAGCATTGGGAATGAAATTTCTTGGAATGAATAAATTTGAAGAAATTAGAAAGAGATGGTTAAAGAAAAGGAAGGCAAAGAAGTTTGAGGAGTGAAATTGAGATTTAGAAAAATATTTGATTATAAAAAGGTTTTGATAATAATAATAATAATAATAATAATAATAATAATAATAATAATAAAACTTGGGGACGAAGCTAAAAAAACAATTTAATTAATTTAATTAATTAAAGGATTAAAAAAAGTACATGTGTCATTTTTATGGTGGTTTAAGGCCATAACTATCTTTTTAAGATGTAAGACTTATCTGATGGGAGAAGAATAGCTTCATTTGGAGTTCTTCTCTTAACAAGAAAAAAAAAATTGAGAGAAAGAGGGGAAGGAGCTCTAGCAAGGTGAGTTGAATTCTCCTTTTCTTTTCTTTGGATTCTTTTTATTTAATGGAACATCTACTTGTTGGTAAGTGAAAATCAAGTTTCTACTTGTTTCCTAAAGTTTATTTCCTTGGAACTCTTTGTTTAGTTGAGTTTTAATTCTTGAAAAATTCTTAAATTTAATGTTCTAAAACTACTTGTTGAAGTTAATTGTTTAAGTATGATTTGTGTGATGGTTATGTAAGTCTTGGTTTATACTTGTTGAGAATTCATCTAGGAACAAAAAGATATACTATTGAAGTTTCAGAAATTCGGTGCACCTGTGAATAGTAAAAGTGCGTAAGCTATATTTGAACCTCTGAAACTCCAAATGAGATGAAATTTATTTATGTAGAAATTTGAAGGTGTCCCCTACAAATTTTTTTGAATAATAAAAATTCTCCCATTTGGATGGTCTTTTAGAGCCACACATTTTAGTGTGCACAATCTGTAGACAGCTTGACCATGCTCAATTAGTATTGATGTTACTCCTACATACATCCAATTAGTGTAAAAACAATTTTAAACCACTCTAAATACATAAAAATTTAAATCTGGATAATTTTACTTAAGAATATAAACCATAAGATTTTTGGTGAATTTTTTATTGCACCCTATGAATTCTGTCATGCTGACAGTCTATTGAGTAGGAGCAATAATCTTCAAAAGACCATAAAACTCCAAATGAGGTGAATACTGATTATATATAAACTTGGAAATGTTATCTCCAATTTTGTAGTTTTGATCTAGAGCTGATTTAGCTTTTATTATGGTTGAACGAAGCCATACTTTTTAATATTCAATTTGTCAGAGTAATTGAGCTGATTGTGACTCGACCTCTAAAAAATTATTTTGTGGTTATCAAGTTGAGGTGAAATTTTTATGGTATGTACTAGACATATAGATATAATACTTTATAAAATTTAAGCTTCCAGATCCTTCCTTACAATTCTCAGGAATTTTTCAAATTTAGCCCTGCAAATCTGCCTTGGTAGAGTCATTATATCTAGTTCAATTGAGCTTCGGTAGAGTAAATAATGGGGTTAGGCTATGGAATCTTAATGGAATGTTAATGGATCGATGGTGATCATATCCAAATGTGAACATGCTGAAATTAAGGATAATTGTAGGTCTCTAATGGGCAAGAAGTTTAAGTGGACAGCATACATGCAACTATGGACATGCATGTATATTAAGTAAAATATTTTAGTGAAATGAAGAGTAGTAAAATATGTATACCTTACCCCAAAGGTATACCTAAGGTGTTAATTAAGTATTCGAAGTGTTTACTTGCACTCCAAAGGTATAGGTGTTTAGATATGCAAAGTGGTCGAAATATTTTATTTTAAGGAATCGTTTAGAGTATACCTTATGGTAATATATTCAGTATACAAAAGGTTGATTTTAAGTAATTTTTGGTATATGTGAGAAGCATATTTTGTATATGAAAGGTGTATATAGTATTTATCAACAAGCAAATGATGAATGTTTTTTGAGCAATAAGATCAATGAATAAACATCGTATGTTGGTGGCAGTAAGACCATGTCTGGGACATGGCAGAGCTAATAAATGTGTATAGCCGTTTCTTAGGGCCGGGTGCACATTTTACCTTGAAGATGTAAGACATGCCTAGAAAATATGTATAGTCGTTGCCTGGGGCCGGATACATATTTTGAAGTGTGTATAGCCGATGTCTGGGGCCGAATGCACATTTTATCTGGCAGAAGTAAGACCATGACTAGAATATATGTATAGCCCGGCCGGATACATATATTGTCTATAGTTTGGCAATCGGGAGAAATTGATGGAAATGAGATATATATATATATATATATATATATATATATATGTTTATTTTCTTAAGTTCTTATCACACTTAAGACGTCGTATGCATATTGACGTATTATATTGCTTTCGATGTAGTGCTGGTCCACACTATATCCGATATCATTATTATATGTGTGGTTTACTCTGATAATGCCCTTATGATAAGTTATTTTTGTGAAGCTATGATATTATATTATAGTGAATTATTTTATTATGATTAAGGTTATTGAGATCGCTTGGGATTTTGAGATTATAGTGTTGTGGATTATGTTATATAAATGACTTGTTGCAAAATATTTTTGAGTAACTTGATACTACTTGTTCCCGAAAATGAGAATTTATAATGAATTGCAAATATATTAAAATAGTTAAATATGTAAAGAAATATAATACAATAGTTATTTGAAATGAATCATTGATCGACGACATTATGAACCACCAGTGAAATGTGAGAATATACAAGTAACCATGGCCTGTTTCATGCTCCTTTTCCTATACCTTTTGTTACTTTCCTTTGTAGTTCACTCACTGAGTATTTCCTCGGAAGTACTCACCACTCTCCTAACATAATTTTTATAGAGTAGCTGCTAATGACTTGAGTGTTGGAGTCAAGACGCCAAATGGGTGCTGAAAATTTAGTGGAATTGCATGTAGGAAATTAGCTAGCGTACGACCCTTGGAAGTACATGAACAAGTTTGATTTAGTACTAAGTACGGTGTAAGAGGGAGAGAGCTATGTATTTTTGGTATTTCAGTAATATGGTTAATATTATGATATGTATTTGAAGTTGTTGTCTCTCTTGCCATCTTGTGTAAATATCTTAGCTTATTGTTAACTAATTAAGCTAGTTGTTATGATGCATATTGATGGATGGTTATTTTAATTGATATTGAGTCGATCATACCATTGAAGGTAGTTTTAGGTAACGTTGCTCCCTGTTGGTGCTTCGATGTGCTATTATACAGTGATAATACACAGGTGTCAATAGGAAGGGGTGTTACACAAAATCCAAGTTAAGAGTAGTTGATCGCATTTGAACCATTGTAAAAATTCTGGATTGTCAATGGTTTCATTTGGATTGGTGGTTGATGGTATAGTTTTGGAAGGAGCAGGTGATCCATCAATTAGGGAATTCATGTTGAGATAATTGAGAAGTGGAAGAAACTGTGTGTTCCATGCTAGATAGTTTCGGGATGAAAGTTTGATAGCAAAGCTATAAGAGGTTGTAGAAGTTGTTGTTGTAGAGACAGAAACAATTTGATAAGCCATGATGGTATTCAAGCTCTGACACTATGTAATGCTTTTGGAAGAAATAAAGGTATTGTATATTTGTTTTCAGCTCAACAATACAATATTTATAGTTACAAGTGACAAAACTTGTTAACAGAAAAAGTGGAACAAATTAATATAACAAAAAGATAACTAATGACCCAAAATTGAATAACAACAAAACTGAAAAGATAAACATTAGCTAACAAACCCCATCTAAATTAATGCAATACAAGATTTCATCTTTATATTTAAAAGTATTAATTAAAAATTAATTTTAAAATTTTAATTATTGATGAGGATATTTTATCTTTTTTATATGTTAATATCACAATATTACCCATCAAATGATAATATATTCTTTCATGTAGCCACAATTTATACCGTTTAGCCTTAGTTAACATAATATGCCAATTATGCTAACATATATCTAATATATTTGTTTGACACATTTTTCATAGAACTAATTTTTATTTTACATGTATAATATATATTTAATATTGCTATTAAACATGTGTCTCCAAAATATAAAATAAAAAATATATCATAATTTATTTATAGTATGTATATTAATTACATTATATTTGCCACTATTGTAAAAATAAAAACAGTACTATAATTTTTAAGTATAAATATTTGTTTTAAATATAAAATTAGTGTTATCATTGTAAACTTAAAAAATATAAATATAAACATTTATATAAAATAAATGTTAACATTAAAAGTTATAAATAATAATTGTCAAGTATTAAATCATTTCTTTCAACAAAATAAATAAAATTAATTTTATTTATAAATATATAGGTTCACAATATTTATATATTTGTAAAATTTAATATTTAAAAACTTGAAAATATAAACAAATGATATATATATATATATATATTTTGGTCTAGCCACGAGGTGTCCTAGATGGGTTCTCAACTGTGGGCGGCACCTTTAAGCCTGTCCACATCCAGCCTAATCCCCGCTTGCACCAGTTCGGCCCACTAAGGGATAAAGTGTTCCATAATCAAGGCATTTCCATACATAAGCGGGGTTTGAACCCCTGACTTCACTTAAGGGATGAGAGCGTCGAATCACTCACACCAACCCTGATTGGTATATAGACAAATGATATTTGAAACTTCTTTTTAAATGCTTTTAAAATTGAATTTTAAAATTGAACTAGACTAGTCTGTCTTTCCATTCAAATAAAAAATAGCCAAAAATTCAACTGAAGTTAAAATTAAACCATAAATATTTTAAAAATACTAAAAAATTTTAAAAATTTCTTTTATTAATTTATAATAATTAATTTTATTATCATATTTATTTCAAATATTTAACTAAACACAAAATATATTGACGATTATTTATGAATTAATGTTAAAATACTTTAACCGTGTAATTTTCAAACAGTTAAATAATTTTTTTTATACATTATATTAAATCAGTTGACTGAAAGATTGAACCTCGAACCAATATGTACAGGTCTAGTTTTGAAAACATCAATCAAGAGAAGGCATTTATTAGAGAAATAATAGAAATCAAGACATGCTTTTCATATTTGGGATAATGAAAGGATTTGTACCAACTTTGGGAAGTCTATGTAAATGGTAATGATACATAATCCAATCAGTCAATGATCCCTCAACCTTTTGCATGTAAATGGTATTAGTCCAATCATTCAATAATCCCTCAACCTATTTCATGTATGTAGTTGGAAAAGAAACTACTATATTTTAATTAACTCATATAGCATACAGTTTCTCCATAATTAAAGGACATGATTAGTTGAATTTTTTAGAATTTTCTTAATTTTTCAACTTTAATTAAATTATTGAGAAGACTTAGATGATCATACCCTTTGAATTAAAACCTTAAGTTTCATGCTTTCGGTATGTAATTGAGCATGAATAAAGGCCTAATTTTCTACATAATTTTCTCCATGTTAAGTAACTAATTTTAACCTTTATTAGACAATAAAGTTGAAAATAAACTTACCTTTTAGCACCTTTTTTTTATTTTAATTCCAAATACTATCAAAATTTCCAGTTTTTTTTATTGATAGCCACCAATAATATTTATTGTAGCTGCTCCATTTTGTTGTCTTCTTTGCACTTTTCTTTTTTTAATAAGGAGATCATATGATCTAAGCGTCAATAGATTGTATAATAGGGGACAGTCAGTTATTCCCTTTAAATCGACGACAACAGTAATCAAATTTTACACTTCACATTACTTTTGAAAAAGAGTTATCAGTTGACTATCTAATCCTTCATGGCATCTTCTTTCTACTTTATTTACCTTTCATATTTCACATTTATCTTCTTTTTTATAATTTAGTAATTGATTAATTGTCAATTGACAGTAGAAAAAGGTTGAAATTCAATTTCTCCAACGTATCATCAACAAAAAATTTTTAATTTTTGAAAGTTTAATAAAAATGAAGAAAAATAATTATTCAAAATATTTTGTTCTACTTATTTAAGATTCATGTACTTATACTACTTATTGACAGCTTGAAATGAAAGGGTTTATATTAGAGCACATGATATAATTGAAAACTAGATGGGATATGCCTAACACTACATCACCTGTGAAAAGATGGTCAAGAAGCATGACGCCTTCTCCCTAAGCAAGAACTGCCCACAAACAGGGAACCCACCCGCCCTTGAAAGAGGGCAGTTGACCCAATTCAATGTTGCAAGTTAATTTTGTGGTATAGACACTTAGACAAGGGACTAAAAAAGATGCAAAAAATACTTATTTCAATTTCTTATTCACCAAAAATTGTCAAAAAAAAAAAAAAGTCAGCCGTAATTCTCTCTTGTCCAACGTATGGCCAAATTGCAGACTTAGATAATACTCAATTAGCTAGCTAGAATTTGAACAAGTAATTGATCGAAGCTAATCAGAGTTAGCCATTGGTTAAGGAGCACTGAGAAGAAATTAATAGATACTATTCTACATTCTTTCAAAATTTTTAATTAGCTTCTGGTATTTTATAATTATATAGCTATTCCTAAAATTTAAGTCGGATAGAACATACAAAATAATGAAATTTTCGTAAAATCGTACGAAGTTGAAATTTTATTTTAAAAATTTAAAAATATTTTAGTTATTTGAAGTGCTAGTATATTTTCTGAATTTATAACTTTATATATTAATTAATTAATCAATTATCTAAACAAAATTTGGAGTAACATTAACAATTGAATATTCACACATGGAGGCCGGAATGATGGATGTGAAATTGCGGCGCCCACGGTCCTCGCCTGATCTTATGTTTACATCACTTGCTACTTTAGATTTAAAATCTCTTGTTTCACATTAATTAGCACCTTCTAATCGAAAAATGTACATAAATACTTGGGAGATTCGGACAGTGTTGAATGTTGACTTTAATGATGCATTAAGTCCACAACACACTTCCAATTAAATTTCTCATTCTTTTATTTTATTATTTATTACCATAAAAATCTAATCTAAATACTGATAAATTGTATAATAAAAAAATAATAGTTATAAATTAACAATCATGAAATTATAAACACTTCTTTTATCATATTAATTCATTTTATTTAGCTTTAAGAATTGTGAGTTTTCAAACTCAAAATCATAAGAGATAATGAGATTAGGATGGTAATAAATATCAATTAATAGTATAAAAAAATGGAGTATGGGGATGGAGATGAATTGATGGCAATGTTCACGGTTCACAAGGCTTACTCTGGTTGATGAAACTTTTGGCCGATTGACAAATGATGATGTTATACATATGTAATCCTAAAATCTTGCCTCAAAATCATGGAAGCAAACCTCATGACTTTTACCCTCTACTGGCCCAAATGGCCCACCTCAAGATGACTCGAGTTTAAACGAATGGTCCAAAGCCCACTGAAATAAGGTCCAACTTATGTTTACACGTGTGAAGATCGGTCAGAACTTAGGCAAGTCTTGCATATGCCTTCAGCCAGGGCAATCGGAGGAACTTTCCTTATGCGATATTAGGAAAGTATCAATTAGCCATGTATGATTGATAGACCGATTAGGAAGGTTTCTATTTACAGTAGTTACCTTAGTTTCTCGCAAGCCCGATATGGTAGGTTTTTATTTGATGTGTTTCCTTGTTTCTTATTTGTTTCCTTAAGCTAGAATAGGTAAGTTTTCAGAGTTGATTGTTTCCTTATATGGTCGGGCTCAAAGCTTATAAAAGCCAAAGCTCATGCATTGTAAGGGGTCTCTACACATTTTTTACACAAATTCTCAATACAGTTATTAGTTTATTCTTTTCAGATCCGGTGTCTATCTTTTCCAGATCCCAGAGATCATTAGCTTCTCGGTGGAGCTAAACCTCCTGCTCGATCCAAATTGAGCAGGTTAGAAGGGACTTGATTCTGTTCTTGCCCCCCTATCATCACCCCGAGCTGGTGATAAAACCCGTTATTCTTCATCCCGTCTTCTGTGATATTATGATCAGGCTCGCACGAACCCATTTAAATAATCAAAAGGTGCTCAGGCCGATTCATTCAGTTTTAAGCCCGAACATCTTTTTGGCACGCCCAGTGGACCCTTGTATGCATGTGCAGACGAGATCACAGAAAAGCTAAAATGAGCAAAGCTTCCAACACCAAAACTGATGGATCAAGTGGTCATGCTCAGGGGAATGCTCGGAATGAGCTGTTAGAAAATAAAGACGAGTATAATCACGACTTGCCACAAAGGAGACAGCCTATCCTCAGCAAAGAAGATATTGATTTTCTTCGA
>CATIWK010376439.1:0-25621 GCA_949634005.1 Mallotus japonicus
ATGTGATTTTGGCATATTTGAAATTCTTGCTTTCATGCAAGGATTACATGCTAGAGAAAATTTTTGAAATTAACTCTAACCGGGTTCGTGTTCACACCACGTTTCCGCTCAAATCCGGTGCGTGTAATCGATTTCTTGCAATACATTCTTGAATCCACCATCTCCACAAATAACTAAAGCCCATTTCAGACATGATAAGTGGTAGTTTTTTGATTTTGTGTTCCCCATAAGGGCAAGTAGGGACCGGTCATCCAGAATGCCTTAGTCCTAAAGGAAGAGGTGGAGGACTGGCTATTGGATTCATAGTTTGTACTAATTACCTTATTATTTTAATATAACCCGTCAAATAAACTGATAAAATATAAGAATGGTTGCATTTGCAAGTATTATATTATATTGTTATTTCATATACTCTAATGGTTAAGACGTGTAACATGTGTAACATATAAAAACTGAAAGTTTATGTTTAACTGGTTAAAAAAATTACAGTGTGTTAGTCCTATTTTGGGAGTGAAACTTATATTTTGTTAAACTCAAAAAATAATTAAAATTTCAATATAAAAAAATCAAAGTGATTTAATTGAATTTAGTTATATTTTAAAATTATTTGTGTAATATAGAACTATTTTCAAACAATTTATTTTAAAAATATTAACTCTATAATTAATTGCATAAATTTGTACATTTATTTACAAATTCTCAAATTATTCTTATAAAATCTATTTTATTTAAATAAATATGGTAATATTAATATTTTATGATGCTATTTGGTTGTGGTGGCATCGCAAAAACCTTAGCCCGCCAAAGTTAGGAAACCCCAAACTCAACAACACTTGACCCAAAAAAAAAACAACAACAACAACAACACTACACACACACTCCACTTTCGATTCACTTCGATTCTTGTAATCAAATCAAAGATGAGTACCATGAAATTTTGCCGCGAATGGTAAGTACTCACATTCTTAAAAGAATTTTTTTTTTTTTTTTTTTTTTTATAGGTCATTTATCTTTGTTTAATCTGTAATTGCAGCAACAACATTCTGTACCCTAAAGAAGATAAGGAACAAAAGATCCTTCTCTACGCTTGCCGCAACTGCGATCACCAGGTTCTTTAGGTTTTTCTTCATATTTTTCTTGGCGATTTCCAAGCTATTTTTTTTTTTATTTTTTGCGTTGTAATGCTACTGTTTAGCTGTTGTTGTTTACACCTACTCATTGCTAGGGTTTGTTTTTTCTTTTTAATTTTTTTTTAAATTTTAATTAATTAATTTCAGGAGATAGCAGAGAATAATTGTGTGTATAGAAATGAGGTGCATCACTCAGTAGCAGAGCGAACTCAAGTGTTACAGGATGTTGCTGCTGATCCAACTCTTCCTCGTACTAAAGCTGTTGAGTGCCAGGTTTGCAAGCATCCTGAAGCTGTCTTCTTCCAGGTTTGCCATTTGCCCCCTTCTCCCTCTTCTTTTCAAATTACAATTATTATTCTTCAACCAACTCATTCAAAAATTTGTTAGACACAGACATCACTGTTATTACATTAGTCCATGTCTTTTCTTAGTGCAATGTCATGGAAGAGAAGGAGGTGACTGAATTATTGGTTCGCAATTCAATAGGCCTGACGCATTAGCAAAACATATATAGGCTATATATACAGCAGTGTCATTCCAAAACATCATTTCATATAGTAGTGACATTCCAAAAGATTCACAAGTGTTATTGGCTATGCTGTTCATGTGGGCAAATATTAGCTTTCTCTTGCTCTTTTTCTTCCACTTCTCTTCTTTTTTTTTAAAAAAAAAAAATTTGTTCGATGTTGCAATATATGGATTAGGATACTTGAGATAAGGGTTTTCTTAGAATATCATTATATCAAATTCGATTTGATTACACATTTCCTTGTGCTGGTGTATTTCTATATATCTTTTGCCTGCTAATACGAAAGGGATCAGGTAAAGAATACACTTTAAAGTGTTTTCACTCTCGTTTCATATGTTCATTCTGCCATTCTTATGTTAGATCATGTTATAGGTTTTGCTAGATGTTATAAGCAAATCTGGTCCTTAAAAAGAAGAGTTGTTTGCTCGTCTTTTGCAGCAATTATTAGATGCCCTTCTTTTAGGCATGCTTCTTTATAGTTGTAGATATTTTTCTTGTTGTTTCTTTTTTCCCATGCAATTATGGAACTATCTCGGGCACTATCCAGTAATTTGCTTTCAAGTCTTGTCTTGTGTGTTTTACCTGGAGAATTCCTTTCCTTGATAAGTCTTTTCCTATAGATGTCAACACATCAATTAACATTAATGTGTGCTTTTGTTATAACTATGCAGGCAACTGCAAGGGGAGAGGAGGGTATGACCCTGTTCTTTGTCTGCTGTAACCCTACATGTGGGCATCGGTGGAGAGATTGAGATTTATCTGCGTAACAATCAAAAGTCTGAAGAGGATACCATAAGATGTATCATGCTCGTGACAAGTCTTAATTAACATTTTGTGTAGACTTTTTAATTCTGAAACTTTTATGTTGGCATAGTTTCCATTTTCCTTGTTAACTCGTGTCAATTGGGGTATTTAGTAAACAGAAGTAATAGCAACTTCCTAGCTTTGACAGTCATCAGTACGGGGAATTCTTTTTAAAGTTGGAGGCACCAAGGCCACTCTCAGTTAAAGCTTAAATTGGATGACCGTACCATTTACTATTGTTATGTTATCACTTTTGACTATTCGTGCTGCCAGGATCCACCAATTTTGGGTATCAATGGAGTAGATATTAGAATATTTTTGAAGTTATCACTTTGTCAATCATGCAATCCAAAATTAGCCATAAGTAAATGCGAATTGGAACAGCATGATTTAAATCTAAATTTTTGTATATCTTGATATTATTAATGGCGCGAATCATGTCTATACAAAAATGAATCTTCCAGCAGGAACTTTCCCACTGCAATCGACCAAGTTGCGATTACATATTCTTTTTCTCGCCTAGAGAGGAGAATATAAACTCACTCCAAAATGGGATCTCTATGAGAGAAAAAAAAAGAGCTTATAACATGAAAAAAAAAAGGGTAAAAAATTATCTACAAGGAAGAAAAATTATATCTCTACAAAACTGAATGAGGGCTACAAAGATGATAACGTCCGCTCAAACCACTCTGACAAGCGTTTCATTTTAGTAGAGAGCTCTGCATTCTTTGCAAAGTGAATCTCTGCATTTGACAGCATAACTTTAATATCGTGTTTCACTGCCTCAAAAGTTCGATAGTAGTTGTTGTCCAACCTTGACTGTATTAGATCTAGAGTCAAAGGAACTGGAAACCTGAGAAAGAAAGACATCACCTGGTTCAAACAATTTGTTCGGATTTCCAATTTTAATTCAAATTGAAGAGGCATATGCAAGTTAGAACAAGCCACGCCAGTGTAAGAATCAGTGTGGGGTTTGGGGGCAATAGTTAACCCATTAATTCATATCCCACTGGGATAGAATGGAGCAGTTATAAGGAGAGAGCCACCAGCCCTTATATAGCTTATCTGACGGCAAAATGCATGCTCAGTGAGTAGAGAGGGGAAAAAAAGAGTACCTATTTGTAAAATTAGTCTTCTCTGACACTTGGCTCAATTTCTGAACCCCATAATGATCCTGAAAATATTCACAACAAATTTCAGAAAAAAATCCCTGCAATATCTTTAAAATGATTCAATAATCATATAATTCAAAATTAACACAAGTTGCCAAGAATATTTTATTTTCTATCCTTCAACTGCAACTACCTGCACCTTTTTGCCTGATTGTTCCAATTTAGCCAAGGCAGACATCAGCTTGTTTCTTATCTCATCATCAACATGAGGTTGCTCCCATTGAGTATCATCATCAAAAAGCTCCCAAGGACTGTGTTTATGTGTTTCTGAGGGGTCACTCCTGTAACTTACAGTATACCTCTCCCATGGACTGTCTGGAAACTCGGGATATTTGGGATTTACAGACCTAATCCGGCCGTCCCACCAGCTGCCATCTTCCTCACCATCATTTTTCCACCAGACTTTACACTTATCTCTGTTTGTCCAATTTCTCTGCATTGCAGCATCAAACCGAGTTTTTTCAACAAGAAAATCTGGGAAACCTGTCACTTCAGGTAAAGTTAATTTGAATGTTTTCCCAAACACATCGGAAGTAGGATCTATAAATTTAAGGGTCATTTCGCAACAACTATCGCCAGCTGGAGTTGTGGAATACTCGAGGCCTTCAACTTTACAGAATTCCACTGCCCTTATATAACCTTTCACCGACTTCCAGGGACCAGGTTCTTTTGAGAAACTTTGGCCTTTGCATTCCTCTTTGTACTCCTGATGCCCCTGAAAGACGAATAATTCCAGTTATCAAAATGACATCACAAATAATTTAAGCACAAGATTAAACAAGCAACAAAGATCCATAATATCTTTTACTGCCAACCTGTCTTAAATAGACAACTTCATCCCCCAATTGTGGGATATATCGACAGCCCTCCTCATTCATGGACAACATTAACCATGAACTTTTCTTGGCTGATTTATGTGATTTCCTCCTATTTACTGGACTTGCATCACGAGAATAATAACTGGCTCTCCTGTTTCTAGTGGATCTTAATCCAACTGTCATCTTTGAGCTTGATCTCCATTCTTCACAAGGAAGCTGACATCTGCTAATGGAACCATTACGGGAATTTCTATTTGTGTCCTTTGATTTGTGTTCCTGCTCCAACTCAATGTTACAGTCAACTGGGTGATCTGGAGCTGCCTTCAATCCCATGTGATGACTCCTATGAAATCCATCAGTACTCTCTTCGTGTAAGTCACCTTTGGCATTTTGTTCATCAGTGGTAGAATGCGAAATGCTCCCTCTGATGCCACTGTCACCTTCTGAGTTAGCTCTATCTCTATTTAACTTTGACCTTCTATAAACAGCATTATACATATTTTTTTGACGTGATCGGGAAGCCATTGAATCATCCAATGAGGCCACAGAACCTTCATCAATCTGTACATCTGATTCCTGATAATTATCATGTTTGTTAACTGGAGCAGTTCCATAGGCACCATCGTGTTCAGGGACTTCCGAAACAGGATTATGTTTCATGTCTTCAGGTATTTCAGGTGATAAATCACCCACCTCTTTCTCCTGATTAAAAGAATCTCTTGACATCTTCCTTGACTTTATCCGTAACTTTGTTGAGATGTGTGTGCCGCCCTCTTTAAATTCAAGAGGGTTGCCATTGCCATTAGCTATCTGAGCCAATTTAGGTAATTCATCAGAATCCATGCATCCATCAAAAATTAGGTGCTCTTTACCGTTGGCCCTGTTATTCACAACCTCAGAGCTATTAACCCCAATATCTCTCCCAGTATCTGTTACAAGTTCATCCATTGTATGAGAATAATCTTGAACATTTGAGGGGGACACAGTGCCACAAATATTCTGGGGTTTTGGAAATTCATCAGCATTATTCACTTTTTCTTTGTGATCGCTAAGGCCTACACCAAATTGGGCACATGCAGCTGAAGACATAGCTTCTCCAAATCTTGGACGTTTAGATGTACGAGCCTTGACCCCTCCCCATTTGATATCCCCATTTTTGTATCCTTCAGACAAAACAAAAGAAGAACTCTCTATTTGTCCTCTTCCTCTTCCTTTCACTGTGCTGCAGTTAGCATAACTAGAAGAGGACGGATCTAGTGATCTTATATGAATCCCATTAACATCAGTGGCGGCTTGAGGTGCTGTGGATGATGATGAGCCAACTAAATCAACTTGATTGCTGTCAGGTATTCTACTCCCTGACATAAAAGCCTTACTTGAATCCCGAACTGGCAGTTTAAGCACCAATTTTATACTGTTTCCAGCACTGTAAGATTCTGGACAAACATGAGACTTAACCAAGTCTTCGGACTCTTCCAATGAAACTTCTTTCCCTTTCAAGTTCTTTTTTCTTGCATTTTGCAAAGATCTCTCAGATTCATCACTCTGAACATTTGAGTGCTGCTGTGTGGATTCACTTTCTGATGAATCAAGTTCTAAGCTTTCATCATCTTCTCCACCTGAAGCTGTTCCAGTGATTTTTGAAAATAAACTAAGAGCATTGCGGGCTGCTGCTCTTTGAGGTCTCAAAGCCTTCAACATGGAAGACTTTTTCTTAGAAGATTTTCGGCCAATCTTTGGTTTCCTTGTACGGTGACTTCTGAATGTATTGTCATCACACTCATCCAAATTCCTCCTTTTAACACGCCTCCCTGAAGAAGTCATTATCTCAGTCTGTAAAAGGAACACAAAGGACCAAAAGAGGGAGAAAACACAAAGTCAATTACATGCCACAGATAAAATTCGAAACAAAATTTATCAGAAAAAACTTACTTCAGCCCTCTGTTTTTTCCTTCTAGATCTATGAGAGCTTTCCTTGCCTTCAACCTCACTGTCTTCAGCACTGCATTCTGGATCAATTGTTGAACTAGAATTTAGACTTCCTTGCTCACCTCCAGTAGAATATTCTTCAGTGACATTATACTCTGAATCATTATCATCACTTTGCACCTCATTTTCCGGTTCCCAGTCCATGACATCGACAAATTCTGGCAATGGCTCAACCAATACATCCAAGTCTGCCAAGGGCAGCATCTGGAAATCTGGGTCTAAACTGAAATCAGGCCCAACAGCAAGTCTTATAGAAGGCGGCTTCCACTCCATATTCAAAGCTCCTAGCCGTCTCTTCTGGTACATAGTCTGATAAGGTTCTGGATAGGGATTCATTCCTAGAGTTCCACAAGGAACACAGGCAACATGAGAATGAAATCATCACAAAGCGTATCTCAAAAAAAGGCCATAAAGATTAGAGTTCCTCAAGATAACAGACCTGAGTCACATAGGAGATCTTGCATATTTCGTCGGTATGGCACGAGCTGAGTTTCCTGAATCAGATGTTTCACATAGTTTAAAGTCAAAGAAGTACGCTCCGCATTCGTGTAAAATGACCACTTTACTAAGTACATATCAAACAAAAGTTAAAAGCTAACCATCCTAAAAATTCTGCAGAATATCAACATACAGTGATACCAATTTTTTATTATTTTATTGCATTAGAAGAGTGATTATGGTTGTATATTATTTTATGAAATGAGATTCCAGGACAAGAAAAGTAGAAAAACAAAGAAACTTGTGACTACCAAGCCTGAAGACCATGTTTAACTAACTACTCTCCAGTTAACTGACTTTAAAAAGATACACATAGTAATTGTAATTCAAAGATTTGCCAAAATAAAATTTCTATACCCATCCAAAAATAGAAATAAGGACTTCAATAAAATGTCAATTAAAAATTAAGAACCAGGTTTTCTTCCATTTTTATATTGAAATGTAAATCATAAATGTGTACATGCATACATTTTAGTTTATGTAACAAATTGATATATTAGTTTCTTATACAACATTATTACTTCCAAAATTTTAATTTCTGAAATTATACACATGCCAATATACATGCCTTGTTTTTTTATAGAACTCTTCATCTTTTTTACACTTAATATTTTATTGTCAACATCAATAATTTTTTTTCTTCATATATATTTCCTTCAATAAAAAGATATTCATATTACTAAGAACTTAAGATATAGGAAAAAAGCTTTTATAATGTCATGGGCTGCTGGTGCCATATGGAAGGATATTAGAATTCTACAACGATGCTCACTCAGCACTAAAACGATTTAGTGGGAGTCCTCATATTAAGTTTTGCAACACTATGCATGTGTATAGTACCCATAATAAAAGGCCTTACTGAAATCAGTACATTATGGATAGATAAGTAACCTGGTCAAGCATGTTTCCATAGGTGTCTTGGATCAGGGGCCGGTAATCACCAAGGAAGAACTGTAGAGAAGTGCACTCATAATAAGAATTGTACAGACCTCACTATGAGCAAATCCTAACAAAAGCATAATCAGTTATTTGATGCAATGGCACCTGGTCATATTTAGCATCCCGTTGAGATTCACCTTGCCCTGTGCTTAATATATATAATTGACCAACATCATCTGAAAGTATAATGGACGTACCGTCCCTAATGCAAAAAAAAGCAAGACATCAGTTTGAAAACTATAACCAGCTTTACAGACATGTCATCAGTTTTCCTACTGGCGTACAATTGGACCACAATAATAGCAAAAAAAAATAATAATAATAATAACCATCAAGTCTAAACATTGAAGACCTGTGACCTATAATGGATTCGTTGACCTTTAGTTTCCTCTTCAGGCTGAGCCATGTATACATAATTTTGACACTAAAATGGCTTGTAATTGAGTCCGTTTTAATTGTTAAATTACTTAGATCTAACAGGAATCAAGGTCAAATTTGGATGATGTTGGCAGCTTTAACTTCCAACTTTGACAAGTGAACTAGGTGATTTTCTCAACCACATATCAATACAGGGTCCTTAAACTGAAATACAAAAGTAAGGCAATTTTAATCTTTGTTGCATCATTAGAGCGCATGTTTAAGAGATGTGAAGAAGATAAAAAAACCATTAAGGCTGCATCAAAAGCCCCAGAATCGATATGATATAAAAATTCTACTTGTATAATATGCATTCAATCCTATAAATAAGATTTCTGTTTTGCAAAATACATCCAATTTTTTCTGCATATTTGGTGATGGAAAGCTTGCTATTCCTGGAATAAAATTCAATACTTCGATTGTACACAAATAAACCAAGTTGTTATTATCATTGTTGTTATATGAACAGTACAATTTATAAAAAAAAAATGACTACCAAATTTCTCTTGCTTATCTCATGTTGCAAACTGGAGTGGGAAACCAAATCAGTGATAAAAATCTGGCTTGATCGCAAAGGTGTACAATACTAAGTATTACGTTCCTAGGATCCTACATACACAAAACATCTAAAAGAAAAGACATGTAATGAAACAATGACCAGCTTCAAAGAACTAGAACAAAGAATGATTGGTGCAACACTGAAAGAGACAATTAAAGAAAAGAAATTCTAGAGTGAAGACTTATTATCTTGCACTTACGGTGAAAATTTCCCATCAACTAGCTTGAAATGTGACATCTCATAGATCCGTATGGGTATGCCCTCCCATATCTAAAGAAAGAAAATACGTAAAGTATTAAATAAATAGAGGAATAAAGCAGAAGCTAAAATGTACTTGAACAATCTCAAACTCACATCCCACACTATAGTTCTTCCATCATAACCAGCACTCATAGCAATTCGTGGGTTAAAAGGATGAACATCCAGAACATATGTCTGCCAAGATTGAAAGAATAATGGTCAGATATGTTTTCACTCATTGGGTGAGAAATCAAGAATGGAAAGTAATGGCTCCTAAGATAGGCAAGCATGCAATCAAATGATCACTGTCACTCCCTAATCACAAGAAGAGAAACAGAAGGAGATGAAGAAAGATCTACTTACAGAGTCAGTATGACCAGTCAAAGAATGTACTATGCTACCATCAGCAGCATTCCAAACACATATTCTGCAGTCTGTATTACCAAATGCATTAGCCAATATATGAAACAAATTACGAAGCACCGCAAAGAATAATCATGCAACTCATATTTAAGGATCATTCCATTGAACCCGGCTTAGTTTCTCCCCTACCAACTTTGTGGAACATCACATTATAAAAGGTGAAATATGATCATCTGCAGCAATAGTTCAAGGATGGCAGAAGATAGAGAGAAAGAGGAGAGGGGTATTGCATAAGCTAGAAATATGCCAAGGTGAATTGCACTTATTTAACGAAATAGAAGAAATAGTCTGGTGAGGCATAAGGGGTTTCCATTGTATTGTGACCTCTAAACTAATAAAGAAACATTTGTTGAATGAAAGAGCCCAATCTGGGATTTTTTTTTAGGAAAAAAAGGGAGAAATTGACCTTACTCAACATGAAGCTAACAAAAGATTGGGAAAAAAAAAAGCTTATGCATTCAATCCAAGCATATATACAACTGCATTTAGGTACAGGAAAACAGGTACACATCCACTACAGCAACATTACCCATGATAGCAGCAAGGACAAAACGATTATCTAGGCTCCATATGATCATGTTCACACCACGAGGAGTTGGCAAAATTCTCTGGCGTGGACCTCCTCGTGGAGGTTGAGGCGGCATTGGAGGAGCAGGAATTTTCAGCTGATATAATCGACACCAGCGGCCAACCTTCCCCTGAGAAACAATGTCTATACTGTTATTCCAAAATCAAAGATCAATGACCAAACTGCACCTCAGATACAGCAATAATCTTCTTGAAAGGGAATTGAGTGTCAAACCTAACAAAAATAAGAAATTATCAGCTTACATGAGATCTACGTGATCTTGGAACCCAAATCATTGCACTACCATCCCGAGAACAGGTCACTATGTTATCATGGGAAAACCTGAAGACATAAGATACAAAATCAATCTTTAAATATAATATAACTAAGGCAAAGCAGTGATAAAATTCCTAAGATAAAATAGGATACAAACTAAAGACACACCATGAATTTCTAAATTTTGGAACATTCTCTTCCTTTGAGCTGTCAGAGGGAGAAAATCTGGATGCCACAGCACAGCCACTGCAAAATATGGTAGCATCTATTTCAGCATTTAAAATTTTAGAAATTATAATTTAAAGACAGCCACACCAACCTAAATTGAACGTAGTTAACATCATTCCCATGGCCATATAACACATCAATCTCGTGATTTGGTTGGTCAGAATCATCTGTGTTTGGTTTACAAGCATTCCACACCTGCAAGTAAATCTCTATGAATAATAATTCATCTCAAATTCCCAAACTAATAAAGAGTAGCAATTATTCACAATCTCTTGTTGAAAATGAAAACACACAACATGTACCCTGGCAAGATTGTCAGAGCTGCCAGTGACAAACACAGTTCCATTAGCATTGAATGCACAGCAAAAAATTTGATGGCTCTGAGGACCAACACTTGATGATGGACCACTATTCTTTCCTGCAGCCACTCCCATGTTCTTATGAGTTCTCCAGAAAAATGAACCAGTGCATCAATCATGAATATGCATTAAAAAAAGAGAAACCAACCACCTAAGGAATCAGAAGGCCTAGGAGTGTATATCCGTGGACTGAAGTTGGAATATCTAGCATCCCAAATTCTACATGTTCCATCATCAGATGACCTGAAAAAAGTAGAGGACAAGCAAAAGCCAAAAATTAATTACAAAGCATATTAAGTGTACATATCACACTTTTAAAGGTACAAATGTTAGTTCATAGAATTTATGTTTCTGAAAGCAAATTGGAAGCATCTAAAATCACATAATGGAGAATGAAGGGAAATTAAGCACCAGTTAGTTACTTAAAAAGGCCAATGGATACAAATTTATGCTGCGAATTTTAAGAAGTTATAATCAGTTAAACAAAAATTTAGCTCGGTTCTCACATAACCAACCAATAGAATTTGACCGCTTGAACTGAGATTTGATTTCAATTAGAGGGAAAAAATATGATTAATTTTAATTAAATATTTTCTGCCAGAGTCTAAGCACCCTACAGACTAAACTTAAAACGGGAAAAAAATGCAATGGTCTGGGGAAAAGAATAGAGATACATATAGGCCCTCAGAAGTAAACTCTCTGTTCAAGTAAAATAGTTGCCCCAGGGCTTTGTCTCAATCCTTAAAAGAAGAAGTGAAGAATGAGGTAGGCCCATGTCCAAATGTTAGCACACAAAATTCTGACAATTATCCGGCGACAGTAGATTTGGGGTAAAAAAGCAAAACCTTAAAATTTCTGGATTCAAGATTAATTTCCCCGGCTTGGGCCTAAGATGTGGTACAAGAATAGACAAACAAGCAAAATTTAATGGGCCCTCACAAATGGATTGCTGTCGCCAGTACACTAAAACAGCCTAAGACACTTCACTTCGGCTCCTGTACACTTAAATACTCTTTTCTCTTTTTCCCTCCCAATGAATCCGGGATCCTTTCCCACTAACATTCTCCAACAAAGATAGTAAATATGCAACATGTGTCAACAATGTCAAGTGGTATGATCAATAATAACTACGCAAATCCAAACAACATAAAGATGGAGCATGTCAAGAATACGACTTACGAAAGAAGCTGGTACACAGATCCTGGCCTAGGGCTAAATGCTATGGCAGTAACAGCAGCTGTGTGTCCACGCAAAACAGATATTGGAAGCCCATCTGGCAAACGCCACTGCCAATATTCAGAAGGATTCATCACAGATCAAGTTAAAGAAAACAAAAAACCCCTTGAGACATCGGATGGAACAAAGCTTACCACTCGAATTACACAATCATTTGAAGCAGAAGCCACCAGCGCATTGTTGGAACTCACAGCCAAATCAGTAATGTCACCCTTTTATACATAGAACAAGACAAAAAAAATAATTAATAAAAAATATAAAGCCAAATGGTTAAGATATGTTTACTTGTCAAGGCATCCATACTCACTTCATGTCCACGACAGCTGGCCAAGCAAAATGCAGTTTCCATGGACCAGATTTTCACAAGACGATCATCAGAACCAGTAATAACATATCTCCCTAAGCGATCAAAGATGGCTGTAGTATGTACAGTGAAAGAAAAATTTCAGGTGTGAATCCATAAGTTTTACTTAATTTCAATAATGAATGTCAATGGTAACGCCTAACATGCAACTTTTTAGAAACTACCTTTCAGCTCAGACTTATGGTAGACATCAAACATCCACACAAAAGGGATATTAAACGGTATAATCTCATTCATCAAAATTCATACCACAATAGACAGCATTTCGGTGTCCCCGTAGCCTCTTGATATTTTGCATTTTCTGTACCATGGTTGCTGGTTTTGCAATAGTATAACATGCTGCACGGATAGAAGGTGCACGGTGGTGCCTTGAAAAACCACCGCCAATTTCTCTCAAACTCAGCCCTCGAACTTGATCAGCAGACAAATGAGGCCACTGCATATGAGAAGGAGGATGCTTGGCTTGATCTTCCCCCTTGTCTCTATCATCTGGAGAAAATGATGATGCCACAGTTAAAATACATAAATGCAAAAATTTACCATCATCTAATTCCAGAAAGAAAGCAAACAAGGACAGTGACAACTCTATTACACACACATTAACAGAAGCTATCTCATGGCAGAAGCAGGGCCTCACATGAATATGATATCACATGCGTATATTAATGGGTAGCAAAACTGAGAGGTGCTTGATATCAAAAGCATAAATAAACATAGCATACCACTCAAAAGCGAAAACGCGCCTGTTCCCAAAAGTGTAGGAACATGAGCAGCATTTAGAATCTTTACACCAGCTAGGCCTTGTGATGAAGACTCTACATTTTCATCAATTAAGCCTTGTGATGCAGCATCTGTATTAAGTAATAACTGCTTCAAAAGCTTCACCAAGTGATCCTTCTCCACATGAGGAAATCTAAAAGATGCAATAGATACAGGAGAATGTCAAAATTATTAAGAGAGAAGAAAAATATAGCAGATTATTGATTCAAGAGGTCAATTTCAACTTTAGAGAAGAAACATTCTGTATTCATATAAGCTAGAGTCCTGTTATTAAGCAATTGCAATACATCAACATAAACCATATCAATTCATATAAAACTTGATAAGAACATGATACTATTGCCTTAGGAGTTAGGATTTCATACCGTTTAGAATGAACAATGTAAAATGTGTCCTTTACCCATGTATACAAGCACTAGTGCATGTTTTCTAAAGGACAGAAAGAACTGAAGGTGATAAGCACATTCCATACCTCTCCACCAATTTATTGTAACTTAATGGGAATGATACGCCATCATCATTTTCATCCCCACTCCGTGTCCCACTCCTTGAATACCAAGCATGATATCTCCTAGGCAAAAGTTGGTGTTCAAGAAGTTCATTCCAAAACTGTCCACAGGTCCTTTGACATGGCCCAGCCGAAAGGAAATGCATAATTAAGAAGTAAACTTCTCTGAGGTCAACATCCACATCAGGCGGCACTCTTGTCTCTAGATCTGCGTGTTGAACATTCTTATGCACCTTATTAGAAAAATTCAAACATGAGCTCACAAGAAAAAAAAAAGATGCCGAAACTTCCAACTGGTGGATGTAATTTTGTGTTGGAATTGAAATAGTGAAAATGACATGAACTGCTCCATCTTGCTCTTTAGCAAACTAAAAAAAAAAAAAAACTCAATCTGCAAACAACATTAACCATAAAGAAAATGTTGTTTAGTGTAGGTTTCACTGTCCCAAAGATCTTATCCTATCCCTAAGTTATTTTATAGTAGCAAGAAGAGATCTCCCACTTCCAAAAAAAAAAAAAAAAAGCAAGAAGAAACCTCCCAAATAATTCCTTGTTGGAAACTGAGAATGTCAAATGCAGAGTAAAGATAAATTCACAATCCCATCTTCATTCCCCCTCCAATGATTTTGAGAATTTAAGTTGAAACACGCGGGGATAGAAAAAAAAATGCTAAAAGTCACAAGAATAACACAATGGATGTCTCCAGTCCCTCCAATTAAGCATGAATTCCATACAAATAAGCATCAACAAGAATTATTAAAACATGAACACATAGGCTATGATGCAACGGTTACTAATTTCATCAGCTGTCCAAAACACAAAAAAAGGCCAACATAAACTCAAACATACAAACAAACAAGCTCAAAATCATCAAAACCAAAAGAAAAGAAAAAACTTAGAACAATCAAACACACATGAAGGAAACATGATTTTATATTCGTTAAATCTTCACCAAATAAAAAATCCAGTAAACAGAACAAAAAAGGAATGACAAGTTCAATTAAATAGCCCTATTTATGAATATGTGCAAAATTAATAGCAGCAACAACAACAAAAAGAAATCGCCATTGATGAAGAAACAAAGAAATGAGAGCAAAGATGAATGTATATGTATGAAACGTACTGTAACCGAGAGGAGAAGATTGAGAAATGGAGCAGAGAGACAGAAAGAGAGAGGGAGAGATCTGATTCTTGAAACCAAAAAAAAAAAAACGAAATGTAGGAACTGTTTGGCCTCCTCGTAAAGAGACAGACTGTGGAGGACAAAAAATACTGACTGATTTGGGTTTGGATGATAGCCATGTCCATTGTGTGATGGTGACAGTGGCGGAGGCAGGGAAGAGAGCAACGTCCCTTTTTTTTTTTTGTCTGCATCCTTTTTTTTTTTTTGCGTTGTTTACGTTTTAAGGAGACACGAAGGTAAATATTTTTTATTTTTGTGGGCATTTTAGTAAATAATAAAAAGTGGATGCATTTTGGTGAATATGGATCATTTTTTGGGCATTTATGTTGAAAAAAAAAAAAAAAGTATGGATTCAACTTGATTCGATTACATCTCTTAGCCTCTTTGGATCCCAAAAAAAAATTGCGGAGGCCCACGATCGCCAAGTTCTCTTGTCTATGCATCGTCTATTGGCGCCATTTTTTTTTTTTAAAGAAGACGCTTTCGATTTTTAAATTTCAAAACTGTTCTTGATTAATCCATACAAACATCGCTAAGCTAAAATAGCTCACTGCTGCTTCTTCTTCGACATTGAATTAGAGAGGGAATTGCATCCATTTCTCTGCAAATTGGCTCATGATTTTCTAGTTTTTATCACATTCTGATCACTTCCTCTGTATGATCCGAGTTTTTCCTTGTTTTTATTTGCAAATTATGTCGTTTTTTATAATAATTATTCTGTAAATTTCCTTCAATTTTCGCTGAATTTTGTGGTTATTGATTCTTGTTAGTTTCTGTGGTTGTTGTTTCGTGTTAATTAGTAGGAGAAATAGCTTAATATTGTAAGGTTCATAGTTGTTTTATATGCATTTTGATCTAGATTTATTCATTTGTTTTGGATCTTGCTATGATAAATATGCTTTGATTTTAGTAATTTCTCTGATTCTTTTATATAATTTGGATTGTTACAGTAAACAAGCTCAGTAATGGATTCGTATTCTCTCAAGTCCCTGTCAGATTTGCCTGCAATATTTCGCTCAGTTTTTAGTTTCAGGTACTATCCTGTTAATTTGAATATTCATTAATATCCATAAGATTGCTAATAACTTTTTTTTTCTATGTGTAATTTGAATTTATTTGAGTAATTTCGATTTAGGTGGAAATGAAATTTTGACTAATAACTATTCGTTTTTTTGTGTGTGATTTTGAATTTATTTGAGTAATTTGAATTCATGTGGAAATGGAATCTGGAATTTTTTGGTATGAATTTTGAAATTGCCGTTAAATTCTAGTTAACTTGTCTAGAGCTAGGTTAGAATAGGTGTCTTTTTGGGATCTAGGATCCATTTCCAAAGTGAATACACTCATGCATGTATAAAATGCGTAATGTGCTAAGTGAAATTGTGAATTCTGCCAGTTTTATGCTATAAATCTCTCTTATCTCCCTTCCTGGCCAAACCCACCCCACCTCACCTCCTCTTTCTAAATAATGTAATAGTATCTTGTGTTTTCCTGATACTGCATGAGGTGCAAGATGATCTCAAACAGTTCTTTCTCGGTCAGCATGATATTATAGATCTTTCTTCAACCTTTATGGTGAGGTTATTAAAGTGGGGCGTGGTTCTTACTATCTTGTTCATGCAGGTACTTTAATTCACTGCAAAGTGAATGCTTTCCTGTGTGTTTTCATTCTGATGTCAATATGGTCATATCAGCACCAACTGGAAGTGGTAAAACAGTGCTTTTTGAGCTTTGTATATTGAGGGTTCTTTCGCAGTTCTTATCTGAGGGGAGGTTTAACCACATCAAGGGAACTCTGAAGACAGTAAGTCTCTAGGCACACGATTGGTAGTGGGTGATTTTCTTTTTCCATTCTTAAATTGACATTAATTTGTTCTCTTCTACTTTCTTTATTGCTATTGCCATTCTACTCTGCACAGCAATGCCTCTTGTATGGTTTGGTATACTTTGTTTTGTTCCTGGGGCTTTAAGTTCATCAGTATTTCCACGTTAATGGCCTGCTACTTATTGCCTGCTTCTACCTTCTTTTTCATATTGTTTGAAGATCTATATTGCGCCATCCAAAGCTTTAGTACAAGAAAAACTCCGCGATTGGAATCAGAAATTTGGATCAATGGGGATAAATTGCCTGGAGTTGACGGGGGACAATGAATTTTACAACAGAAGGACTGTACAAGAAGCAGATATTATCCTAACTACTCCTGAGGTATATATGCAAAAGCTCTTGACTTATAGTTATAACCATACCTATTGGAAATATAGAGAGCTGTTGATGTAAGAATCCAGACCGATATATCTGCATTATTCTTAAGTTAAAGGATCAGGCCAGGTGCATGCAGTGTATGACTTAAGTCCTTGATGTCTTGATTTGATTTTGCTACCTAAATCACATTTCTTTTCTGATTGAATGTATTCCAGTTTGGCTTGGCTTTCTATATGTTATTCATTTAATTGAACGTCTTTGATTTTGGCTTTTTATCTGTGATTAATATTTTTAATATTCTTAATGGTATAGTTCCTTTGTGTAGAAATTTGATGCCATGACTCGATATCGCATAAAGGATGGTGGCTTGAGCTTTTTCAGTGACATTATACTTCTACTTATCGATGAAGTTCACTTGTTGAATGATCCACGGGGAGCGACTTTGGAGGCAATAGTTAGTAGAATAAAAATGCTTTCTCACAACCCTGAAATGAAATCAAGTCCTATATCTTGTATCCGTTTTCTGGCAGTTTCAGCCACAATTCCAAACATTGAGGACATTGGTAAACTTTATAACAAATGCTGCTTTTTGCTAAATAGTTAACATGGTCTGCTTTGGTTAAGCTGGCTCAATTTACAAACATTAGCAATAGATTAAACATTCAATAATTTACTCATGGCATCTCACAACTGCAGCTGAGTGGCTTAATGTTCCAGTACATGGAATTAAAAGGTATACCTTTTATACCATTTTACGTATACAATTCTTTTCACATTCTCACTTTTCCTCACAATATTTCTCAGGTTTGGAGAAGAAATGAGGCCTGTGAAGTTGACAACTAAAGTATTTGGTATATCTGCCCTGGTTTATTGCTTCATTTTAAAATTTGATTTCCATCAAAAACATTAGTTAACTATTTTAATGATCACAAATAATTCAGCTGCATAATATAGGAGGATCATTCATTTCTTGCCATGATCTTGGCCACATTGGGGCTTTTATTTTAGGGGATGGCCATTTTCCCCCTTTAAGTGCCCCTTTTTTCACAGTATTCTTACGATTGCAACTGCACTTTTGTAGGCTACACTCCAGCAAAGAATGATTTTCTATTTGAAAAGGTAAGTGCTCATTGTAATGAGTTCTAGATATCTGTAGCTGCCTCTCATATGTATATATAATAATAATTTGAAATTCAAATACAGAACAATAATTATATCTCATTTTGTAATTGCTTTTTGTCCAGCGCCTTCAAAACTATATTTTTGGTAAGTGAAAGCATTTTAGAAAACTTACTGGAAATTATTTTACGTTTTTCTTCTTTTCTTCTGAAATTTTATTTGAAAGATATCACAAATGAAATATGTCATTACTTTTGGTATGTAGATATTCTGATGCAATATTCAAGAGGAAAATCTGCTCTTGTTTTCTGTTCAACTAGAAAAGGCGCACAAGAAGCAGCACAGCGACTGTCTCAGATTGCAATGACCTTTGGCTATTCAAATCCATTTATTAAAGACAAAGAACAGCAAGAAAGGCTAAGGGAGGCTTCACTATCATGTAGTGACAGACAAATGCAGTCATATATCATTTATGGTGGTATGTGACCAGCTTATTGCACTATAGAACACCTAATGTTTCCTTGCCCTTCCAGTTGGGAAAATAAGTTTAACTAGCCAAGTTTTAGCAGTTGGTTATCACAATGGTGGGCTTTGCTTGAAGGATCGCAACCTTGTTGAGAGTCTCTTTCTGAAGGGCGATATTCAAATTCTATGCACCACAAACACCCTTGCCCATGGAATCAACTTACCAGCACATACTGTAGTCATAAAGTCAACACAGCACTTGTACGCAAAGCAATTTTTTCATTTAATTTTTGGGGAACTTATGAAACTAGAGTTTATTAATATTCTCACCAAAATCTTTATTATATTCCAGCAACAAGGAAAAAGGTCTTTACATGGAGTACGACAGATCCACAATACTTCAGGTATTCTTCTCTGCTTGGATGTAATGACAAGTAATTAATCTGATAAACATGCTGTTTTTCTGAACTTGATAAATACATAAACCTGCAATATGAACACCAGACCTGTGGTGTTCTCATGAATTTATGCTGCTTTTGTTCATAAATGAAAATATATAAAGGGAAAATAGTAATGTAGTAAAAGAGGTTGCATGAGGGTCTGCTTTTCTGTCTGCTCTTCATTTTGCTTCTGTAAATTGCTGTTGTAGATACTATGTTGATTTATCAATCATTATATAGCTGAATAAATTAGACAGTGCTTTTGGAACCAAAGCTTTTAGATAAGAGTGACCAGAAAATTCAGCTGTTTGGAAATTTTGAGTGGAATATGATCCTCTATTGAATAACAAAGGGTTCTCTGCAAAGAGGTTTTAGTTTAGGTTTTAATAAGTAAAAAGGTGAAATATGATCAAGATTATCAAATTACATGAATGGCAATATATGCATAGCCACTGTAGCAATGTATTCCATAGAAACAAAAAGAAAATGCTTGTACTTATTATGCTCATGAATGTACTAATGATTGATTTTTTTATGCTAACTGCAAAGATAAATTTAAACATCTTTTATGCAGATGTGTGGGAGAGCAGGTCGGCCTCCGTTTGATGATACTGGACTGGTTATAATCATGACAAGAAGAGAAACAGTATTCTATACCATCTTCTCTCCCTCTGTTGTTTTTATTTGCTTTTCTATTATTTGATCAGCCCATCTAATGTCAGAAATGTTTGTTCTTTTTGAAACACTTTTTCCTACATAATTTCAGGTTCATCTGTACGAGAATCTCTTAAATGGATGCGAAATGGTAGAATCACAGTACGTTACCTATACTTATATAGTGATTTTAAATGGTGTATTTCCAATGAAAAATTTTGACTGTTTGATTGTGGTTGCTGATGTTTCCCTTGTTATTCTAGATTGCTTTCATGTGTCACAGAGCACTTGACTGCAGAGATAGTTCAATTGACTGTTTCTGATATTCCAAGGGCAATTGAATGGATGAAGTGCTCGTATTTACATGTGAGGATGAAAAAGGTATGTATTTCTGAGCTTACATTTAAAGTTATTATCTTAATATCCTTAGTCATTTAACATGATTGAATTTTCTAACGTGCTTTGAATTTCAGAACCCTGAGAAATATGCAGTTAGAAAAGGGATTTCTAGAGACTGCATAGAGAAGCATGTGCAAGGTATTATCTTTGCATGGTTAATTGCTTTTACTTTATCTTCTTCACTGCTTGGCCCTCATCAATTGAATGTCATGCCAGAGATTTCTCTTCAGAAAGTAAAGGAGTTATCACACCATGAAATGATCTGGATGGGTGAAGATGGGTTCCTTCTGAAGCCACTAGGTATTATAAAGCCATAGTTAAATCTTGTAGTTGTTATAGATAAAGTTTCTAATTTCCAGCTGTTTGGTGCTTCTAGAGCCTGGAAGATTGATGACCAAGTACTATCTGAAATTCGACACGATGAAACACATCATGCGGACCCCAGAAAAATGCAGTTTAGAAGATGCACTTAATGTAATATGCCATGCAGAGGAAATTGCTTGTATGTATATCTGTATAATAACTATATGCCTACTACTGTAGTGGTTAATTGGAGGACTGATGCATTTAGTTGCTCAAATGAAGGGATACAACTCAGACGCACTGAGAAGAGGCTTCTAAATGACATCAATATTGACAAAGATGGTCGACTTCGCTTTCACATAAATGGTGATAAGGGGAAGCGGAAAAAACGTATTCAAACTAGAGAAGAGAAGATATTTGTTTTGGCAAATGATTGCTTGACTGGGGATCCTTCAGCTCATGATTTATCCTTAACCCAGGTTTTGTTATGGTTTTTATATATCTGATTGTATTATCTCATTCTTGAAGCCTTATGAAATTAAAACTTGCTGTTTGCATGTAGGACATGAATTCTATATGCTCAAATGGGTGTAGAATTGTCAAGTGCATGAAAGAGTACTTTATTTTCAAAAAGAATTATAAAGGAGCTGTGAACTCAACACTTTTAGCCAAATCATTATATCAGAAACTCTGGGATGATAGTCCATACTTACTGAAACAATTGCCTGGCATTGGCATGGTGACGGCAAAGGTTTAAGATAATTATGTTGAACGTATAGAGTTTTTACTAATTTGCTTTTTCTTTTGAGAAAATCCTTTCATCTTAGATGCCTTGGTCTAATTTTTCACTATGTCTCTTAATAATGTTTTCAGGCTCTACATTCAATGGGTGTTAAATCATTTGATGAACTAGCTGAAGCTGATCCAAGAAGAATTGAGATAGCCACTGGCCGAAAATTCCCATTTGGGAACCATATAAAAGATTCTCTGCTGACATTACCTCCAAAAGTCAACTTTGGTATTGAGGAGACAGTTTGCCAGAGGCAAGGAAAGTCCAAATTAATAGTGACATTGACCAGATTATCACAACCTGTCCAAACAGCTAAACGACATTATGCTGATATGGTATGCTAAGTCAAGTACACTTACTTCATTTCTTTGATGCTCACAGAAGAGATGCCAACAGAATGTAAAGACAAGAAATTATTGTTTCAAAAGAAAGATGCCTGAGTACAGTAACTTTTCTGGTTACAGATTGTTGGGACAGAAGAAGATAACCTAATTCGCTTTCATGAGAAAATAAGGTAATAAACAATCTGTTTATATTTAGTAATTAACTGGGTGTTAACTTTGCAATTCAAGCATAATAGTATAAGGGATTTCTTCCAAACAGATTTCGTATATGCTCATATATTTTCTAGTAGATTTTGAACCACAAAACTTTCTTTTCTCCTGTAAACAATTTGCAAATCTAAATGAGACTGACTCTGCATTGTGCTTGGTCTTCTATAAGTATCATTGTTACTCAGTCACTTCTGTTTTATCTGATTTGGATGCAGCAGAGTTGATGAGTTCACCAGGTACGAGGCTTAAACTCTAGACTTTATGTTGGCAACACTTTTTCTATTGTAATTTTTAGAAGATTAAGATTCTATATTTTACTTGGAACATTTGATTTGAATACTGAAACAACTTTATTAGTGCTAATCACCTATAAAATTTTGCAACATAGCCCGGTGCTAAAAGAACAGCTCATATTGATTACTAAATGGTTCTTTAGTACAGAATGCTTATCTTTTTGGCTTACATGGTTCATTTTTATATGCAGTCCTTACAGCACAACACTTCTCCTATCAATTCCCCAAGACCACAAGCTGACAGTGAGGGCTGATCTTATTTTCGAAGAATACAGTAAAAACCCTATAATCATGTCTAATTTTAAAGTTGGTTCTGCTTTTGAGTTTTACTCATTCAGTTGAAGTTCTTGCAGTTGGTCTTGATTGCCACAATAAAATTGTACTGACGAAGGACCACCATTCAGACATGAAGTCCAAACGTGGGCATATGCAGCCTTCCTTTTATCCTCAACCTCAGGAAGTTTGCATCATAGAAGATGACAGTGAAACTATGTCCTATGCTTCATCCGAAAAGCATTGTGATTTGAATAACTCTAAAGCAGACAGGAGCTCAATGTAAGTTTAGGCTCTTCTGATTTTTTCTTTTTGATGATGATGTCCCTCTGATGTTAAATTACCTGATTTTTATCCAATGGTTGCAACGAATTGAGGACCAACACGAATTTGTTCAACATAATTAAACCACCAATTTCTATGTACAGGCCCAGTTTTACGCTCATAGATGAAGAGTTGGAAGAAGGTATGACTTGAAGTCTATCTGATTAATTTTATTTTAGTTGTCTGAACCAGTCTTTTTTTTTTTTTTTTCGTGGACAACTGAAGGTGTGCCTGCTGTTGAAATTAAAAAGGACAATTCTAAAAATGTGTCAGAACAAGAAATATTTGACCACATACGTGAAAAAGCCAAGAACTTCCCCATCTTCACTCCAAAAACTGCATGTTCTCCATCGTCAGAGGTCCATCTTTTCACGAGAAAGCGTACTCACGAGAACGACCTTAAACTTGATGGCAGCAAATCTCCACAACAGACTGTCCTGAATCTGACTACAGAAATCGGGGAGATGGAGTGCAATGGACATAATATCAAAAACTATCCAACTCTGCAACATAACACTGATGCTAGAAGTTTGGTTGCCATGAACTTCATGGAAGAGAAAGGTGTGCATCTCTAACCAGACAAGAGAACTCGATTATTTCTAGCTTTGTATTTGTATTTATCAACAGTTAAATTTCATTTTCAAGGTGCATATCCTTCTGAATCTGAGAAAAGCATGTGCAAAAGTTCAACTGAAAAAACAATATTTGGCCACATACGGGAAAAAGCCAATAGTTTTCCGGTGTTGCCAAAGATTAAGCAGTCTGAATATCCAGTCTGGACAAAGGGACACTATGCTGAGAATCAACCTGAGTTTTGTACTGCTGCTTCTGATGCATTAAGAGAAGTGAAGTCTGATGATAAGATCATGAGAAACTCCATAATCATTTCAGAACTGGAACCTGGAGGAATAATTGTGGATGACAGGAAGCTTTCTCGTAGTCCATGTGGAACAAATGAGAGTTTGAGTTATCCTCCAAAAGTCTCAGACATGGGTAGTGCTCCATCTTCTGTTGGAATTTTATCGTTTGACATTTCCATGATAAAGGATAACAATCGATCTGCAGAGACAGCAAACTGTATGGAGTATAACAGGAAGAATCATTACTCCCCAAATGGATCAAAAAGGCAACGCTGCTCGTTGGCAGTGGCAGACAAAACAAGTGAATTAGATTCATTTCTTGGATTCGAAAGTGTGTTCTCATTTCTTTGATTCATCTGTCTTGTATTGTAGTTTCTTAGGCTGTAGTGGACATGACCAAGTGCAACTGAATCTTGGCTGTAAGAAAACTAAAACTTCAAACATAGTTTTTTTTTTTCCTTCTTCCGCTTCTGCTTCTGGCTTCTGATTATTATTGCTATTATTATCAATAATAATTATAATTAGTCAGTAATTATTCATTTAAATTTAATGAATACCTAAAACACATCAATTACCCTCATTCTTTCTCCTTTTCAAAGAAAAAAAAATCTAAATTCAAAATATTACATTAATTTTTTTTTTAATTTGCAATACGTAATTTAAATAGTTTATATTCAATTCATAAAAATCATATTTTAATTTTTATGTTTTAACATAAATATATATTTTAAATTTAATTGGCATGTACATTATTAAAAAATTTGAAAAAAAAAAAAAGAAGAAAAGTTTCATGACATAAGAAAAATGGCAGCTTATGTGGCTCCTTTTTGTTTTTTAATGAAGCTTACGTGGCTTGATTGTATTAAGTCTGACGTAGGAGCTCTGACGGTGCTTAAAGCTTTCTACTTCTCTCTTTATCCAGCTTCTTCTATACCATTCGGTACCTGTAATCTTCGACTCACAATCACTCTGTAAGTAATTCTTAATTCTAACTTTGCTTATAATTGCTATATTATCATCACTATTTTTGAAAGCTTCTGCTCAATACTAGTTTAATTTAACAGTTTATTATTGTAATCTCTAATAATGGCGCTATAGTATGTGCTTTTGATTGCGAATTACCTATGAATTTTGCCTTGGTATCTGATGCTATAATTCAATACTGTTGGAATTTAACAGGGGAAAAACATGGCTGCTAGCAGTAAGATTGCACATGCTGCTGCTGGTGCTTACAAGGGTCCTAGTGTTATCAAAGAAATCATTTATGGAATCTCTCTTGGCCTTACTGCTGGATTCTTATGGAAAAGGCACCACTGGAAAACTCAAAAGCAACGCAAGGAATTTTATGATCTTCTTGAAAGAGGTGAAATCCGTGTTGTTGTGGAAGATCATGACTAGGAATATTACAGTTTTTTTTTCTTGCCTTTAAAGAGTTGGATTAATATGTAGACATTTAATTATCTATCTAGCTAATGCCCTTGTCAATCTGTTTCTACCTTTGCCTTTTTTTTTTATTATTATTAATAAAGGTGTTGCATGCCTTGCAACTTCAAGCACGGTACTGCAGTTTTGAAATTTTTGTTTAACTTAGGAGAAGGCTTTCATCCTGTGGTGGTGACCCAGGTGCTGAGAAATTGAATTCATGATAAGTCATAATATTATGAATAAAAGTTTTGATTGTAGTTGAAGTTATCAAACTGTAGTTGATGCTATGAGTAAAATGGGTGTTAATTAGTATTTATTTTTATCAGGCAGGCCACCACCTGGAGTGAATTCCATTTATAGCTCCAAAGAAATTAAAATTTACTTGGGAGTTTGGTCTAGCTCAACTGCCTAGTCTATTTAATTGGTTCAGAGAAATAGGCTTAATTTTGGGAGTTGAAGTGTAAATTTTGCTTACAATCTTATGAATCTGCCCTTTATG
>CATIWK010376469.1:0-16821 GCA_949634005.1 Mallotus japonicus
TTTTTTTTATCTCTAAAAAGTCGTGTATTTTAAATTTTTATTCTCAACAACCATTTATCTCTTAAAAAATAAATTAGATACAACTCTATCTCTTATCATATTTATAATTTTATTCTTTTTATCTTATTAGAATCAAAAGCCTTTTTAAAAAGAGAGTATAGAAAAGGCTATCCTTAAAAGATTGGATTCACCTAAACATCTCTAATCACTTAGGGACGGGGTTGGATAATTGGCCAGGTGAGTTTGCCATCACACTGTGGTTTCTATGGAGATGGAGAAATGAAATATTTGTTCCATCATCATTGTCATAAGTTCTATTTTCTCTCTCTGGTATAGTTACGTTGTAGAAAAAGAAAAATGGCAGGAAGAGGGAAGTCCTTGGGTTCTTCTGCAGCAAAGATGGCTACGTCGAGAAGTAGCAAGGCTGGTCTTTAGTTTCCAGTTGGTCGTAGTGCTCGCTTCTTGAAAGCTGGAAAATACGTCGAACGTGTTGGTGCTAGAACCCCTGTTTAGCTTGCTGCTGTTCTTGAACATCTCGCTGCTGAGGTATATTAATTTGTTTAATCTTTGCATTTTTGTTTTTTTACGTTGTTCTATAGTCTTGTTGATTCATTGTTTTTTTTGGTAGGTCTATGCATGTTTTGGAGTTGGCTGGGAATGCAACAAGAGATAACAAGAAGAATAGAGTTGTGCCAAGGCATATTCAGTTAGCTATCAAGAACGATGATGAACTTAGCAAGCTTCTTGGCTCTGTTACAATTGCTAATGGTGGTTTTTTGCCCAATATTCATGGCATGTTGCTTCCTAAGAGATCTGGTGGTCCTGGAGGAATCAAAGGATTTGCTCATGATGTTAATTAGTGAAAAAAGATCATGCCCCCAAAAGAACAAAAGGAAAAAGAAGTGTCCAATACAATTAGCAATTTAGTGTTCTGATATAGGAATTGTTTTTTTTTTCTTTGGTAATGCTCTTGATGTAATTGAACAATTTCAGAAATGAAATATGGTATTTGCTTTAATTTGTAATTGTATTTAATTTACAATTTGTTGTTATATATAATCATTAAATAAATTTTATTTTTAATGTCTTTTTTGGTAATATAATTTTTAAAACATATAAATAATTTTATAATTTACAAGTAATTAATAATAAATATTAAAATGGAGTAATAAAATTTAATTTTCAATAAACCTCCACTCATACAAATGTTGTAATAAGTTGTTAAATGTTAATAAAATATAAATATGCATATTAACATGAAATTAATTTAACCAATATAATAAAAGTGTTGCAATATAATCTTTTAGTAATATTTAATAAATGTAGTACAAATATTTTTAAGCAATATTTTTAAAATGTTGCTATATGGTAGTATTATGGAGTTTAATAAATACTTTTAATAACATTTATTAAATATTAGTTAATTGAATTTATTGCAACATTAATCACAATAAATCATTATAAATGTTATTATAAATGAATACCAACAAATAATGAAAATGTTGTTTTAATATCTAGCCATACCGAATAAAGTTACATTTGAATAACATTTTAAAAAAGGATAATAACATTTTTAGTCCTATAACTTATATTGTTTTTTCAATTAAGTCCTACAATAAATTTTCTTTACAATTAAGTTCTATAAGTTTTAAAAAGTTTTTCTGTTAGTCATATCGATTAGTCAAACCAATTGTCCATTAGTCAACCATTAAAATTAAACTTTTTTTTACATTTTAGTCCTAAAACTTGAAATTTTTTTATATTTTAAATAAATAATTTTTATTTTTATTTATAATATATTATATTATTTAATTTTCATAATAATTGTATTTTCTCAATAAAAATAATATCAAAAATTAAAAATTAAAAATATTTCTTTCTTAAATTATTAGTTGCATTAACAATGACAAATAAAATTACTCAAGTATTATTTTTAATTATTTAAAAAAAATAATTTTAATTAATATATCATATACGAATAAAATTTTTTATATTTACATAAATTCAATTAGTTTTGTCAACATTTTTAATTTGTGTTAGATTTTAAATATCTATTGAATTCAATTATATTTGAATTAGATATTTTTTAAATATATATATATATATATATATATATATATATATTTCTCTACATTAAGCTATTTTATAAAAAAAATATGTTCACTTATTTAATTGCTCAAACATTTATTGTAAAACAATCTATATTAAGGAAATATGTTTTTTAAAAAATTGTCTATTTTAAATTCAATTGAGTTTAAAAATTATTTAAAATATAACACAAATTATAACATTGTTTGATTGAGTTTTATCCATATAAAAATTTTATTCATTTATGATATATTAATTAAAATTATTTAGTTAAAAATATTTAAAATATTCAATTAATTTTATTTAATGTTGCTTATTAAACTAGTAATTTAAGAAATAATTTTTTTATTTTTTATTTTTGATACTATTTTAGTGAGTTATATAGTTATTATGCAAGTTAAATAATAAAATAAATCATAAATAAACAATACTTATTTAAAATATAAAAATAATATTTTTTAAAAGTTTTAGGACTAAAATGTAAAAGAAAAGTTTAATTTTAAGGGTTGACTAACAGAAAGTTGAGTTGACTAATGGATAGGACTAACGGGAAGACTTTTTAAAACTTAGAGAACTTGATTGTAAAGAAAATTACTTACAGGACTTAATTGAAAAAACGATATAAGTTATAGGACTACGAATGTTGTTATCCCTTTTAAAAAAATGTCGGTATAAATTTGTAATAACATTTTTTGTATTTTATATAACATTTGATCAATGTCATTATAAGCATTTTTTGAGAGAGTACTCTCTCTTTTTCATTCCTTACAAAATCAATGTCAACCCTTTTAGCTATGGAATATTTGGTTATAGCAAACCTAAATTCTTCAGCATCTTTAAATGCAAGACCAACTAGAAAGGCAGACATTTTAATAGCAGGATCATACATGACTTTTGTTAATTATTTTTCTCCTAATTGTACTATTACCTTCACCATAGCTATCAGGGGCATATTGATTATTGTATTTCTCATCAGTTCCTACCCTTTTATTAGTCCCATCAATCATATACATTCTCTTCATTGTTTTCTTCTTTAGCTCTTTTCTCTACCACAAAATCTCTCTTTTCAGCTCTAACAGCCATTAACTCATCATCATCTTCTTATGTACTTGAGCAAGTGTCTACAACAATGACAAAGTCTTCTATATTGTCTACATCCACTTCACCATTAGGATCTTAAATAGGTGGGTCTTCAATTGCAACTTAAGCTTTAATGACATGAATTTCTTCAACTTCTACTAGCTCACAAATTTCATGCTCATAGTAAATGTCAACATTTTCTCCATCTTTCATAGTATTTAACAATTCAATCATCTCACCATCATCATAAAAAGACCTCAAATCAAAACCTAATTTACACCCAAGTTTAAGCTAATACATTTTACGTTTTGGCTATATCTCAATAGATCAACCATATTAGTTAACCTCAGTGCAATTTATCTATGTCATATATTGGAAAATCTTTAACTTCTCCATTCACATACCCTAATTTCCCTCACAAAATTTTCCCCCATGATGTGTCCTTATATTAATAGAAATGCTACCATCCCTATTGTGTATACAAAACAAAAACAAACTAATCGTACAAAACACTAGATATTAAAAATTCATCTACACTAAACCACATTCAATCACTAAAAAAAATAATAGTAACCATAAAAATATAACAAAAGAAAAATGAATCAAACCTGTAGAAGAAATCCAAATTTCTTCGACCTATCATTAAATTCAAAACTATCTTTAATATTGGACTTAAAACCAACATCCTCAAACAATTTCTTATCACCCTTAAAACAAAAACACAAAATAAATTATCAGAAACTAAACAAAAACCAAAAAGATACAAAAATAATAAAACAGAACATACCCCAACAGAATCCTTTAACTCATCACCACCACCAACAGACTTTAAATCATAAGCTTCCTTATTCTCGCCATCCCCTCCAACTTCATTGCCTTTACATTCACTTTCCTTATCTTCAGCACTCTTTTCAGAAACAGCAACATCTCCTAAACTAGAACTAGAAGCACCAAAAGCATAACCACATTTCCTTGCACTTTTAAAACAATATCATAAACTAAAAGAAAACCAAAAAGTAACAAATTAAATACATGTTACCTATCAATAGAATGGAGGTGTGTGATACGAACCCTATCTATAATAGAGATAGAATGGGCATCCAACTTTGAAATCTTAGCCCAAGATCATCAAGAAAGGTTGTGTTGATGGAACTAAACCCTTTCATTTTCTCTTTTGTTGTAGTCAAATTTTGCTTTATTGAAGTTCTTATCTCCATTCTTCCAATTTGATTTCCATGAAGAACTAGAAGAAGTCGAATTGCCTTTGGAACTCTTGAACTTCAATTGCTTCTCAATCTTGATTGCCATGTGCAACATATCATCCATGTAGACATAGTGATGTAATTCCACCAAATCGGCAGTGTTTCTATTCAACCCATGCAAGAACCTCGCCATTGTTGCCTCACAGTCTTCATCAATATTTGCTCTAATCATAGCTATCTCCATTGCTTGATGATACTCCTCTACACTTTTAGATCCCTGTACAAGATTTTGGAGTTTATTGTACAATTCTCTATAATAGTGTGTAGGAACAAACCTCTTACACATGATTGCTTTCATCTCCTCCCATGTCTCAATAGGCCGATCATGGTTCCTTCTTCAACTAGTCACCATTTGATCCCACCAAACGAGTGCATAGTCGGTAAACTCTACGACGGCTAGTTTCACTTTCTTTTCTTTAGAGTATTGATGGCAGTCAAAGATGAACTCCACCTTTTTCTCCCACTCCAAGTATGCTTCAAGATCACTCTTTCCTTGGAAGCTTAGAATTTTTATCTTGATGCTTCCCAAGTTGTTATCAACTCTTGCACACCCGTTTCTACCCAAATTGGATGTTTGTTCGTCATCCTCTTGTTCATGTCTCCCACGGTATCTAGTATTGGTTGTACTAGCATCTCCATAATAACTTGACTCCATCTTGTCAATTCGGTCCACCAAGTCTCCAATCTGATTTGCCAAGTCTAACCTCATTCTTTCAAACATTTGGTTCATGGCCTTCATGTACAACTTTTGATCGGGCATTCCTTCATCTTCTTGAGCCATTGCTTTAATTTTTCTACAAGAAATTGTTAGTAGTAATAAAACCTCACAAAACACTCCCTTACGTGTTTCACTCAATAAGGCTTTTATCCTCTTTTGAACTAACCACTCGCCTTTTACCACTCAAATTCCCCAAATCTTGGTTCTAATAAAACTAATGCAAATTCGTCAAGAATTGCTCAATCAACTCAATACCACAATCACAAAATCAAATTAAACTAAAAATTCAAGGCAACTATTCACAAATCAAATAATCAAGAAAATAAGAAAGTGAACAAGACTTAGCTTAAAGTCAAGAAAACCCAATTTAAAGAAGCCAAGAAAATGCACACAACGAAAATTAACAAAAGAAGCCAAATCTGAATTATAAACCCAAAAACACAACCAAGAAAAAAAAGAAAAAATAATAATTCTGAAATAAATCCAAGTAACTATAATTTTTTTTTTTTTGTAATAGATGCGGAAGTTTAACAAATTATATCACTTAAGGGTCTTTTGATAGATTTTGAACCCTTTTGCTTAAAACACAACAATTCAATTTTTTTTTTTGAACCTAAGAAGAAGAAAAGATAATACATGAAAATTAAAGGATAAGTAACCAAACCTTGAAGTTTGGCTCTGATACCAAACTGATACGAACCTTATCTATAATAGAGATAGAACGCGCAACCAACTTTGAAATCTTAGCCCAAGATCATCAAGAAAGGTTGTGTTGATGGAACTAAATCCCTTGCTTATTAAATTGAAGCAAGATACTTGGTTATTAAAAAAGATGAACAATCACAGAATTCTAAGTTTAATCTAACTTAGCAATTGTAATGAAAGGTAGAAGTGAAACAATTCAAGTAAACTTGCAAAGTTTCAAGAGAACAAAGATAAGGAAAACCTCACTTAAATTATCAAAGATGTTATGAATTTGTTTTACATAAGCATGGCCTTTATAAAGGCATGTAAACATCCTAATCCTTCAATAATGGCAACTAATGACAACTCAATTTTGAAAATTCAAAATTGACACCTCATGATGAGTCATCATTGAAAATTCAAACAAAAGACACTCTTTTTCAAAAAGACAACTCATGATGAGTCATTATTTGAAAATTCAAACAAAAGACCCTAAATTCAAACAAAAGACACTCTTTTTAAAAAGACAACTCATGATGAGTCATTATTGAAAATTCAAACAAAAGACAACTCATACAATTCATCTTTGAATATTCAAAAATTACACCTCATCTTTGAATATTCAAAAATGACAACTCATCATTTTGACTCTTTGACTTGGAATATCCTTGAATCTTCTAGAATCTGCCTTATTGACTTCAAACATAGCAAAATGACTTGAAAATTCGTCCACTTCAAGCTAATTAATTTCAGAATAGTAAATTAAGTTAATTAGCTTGAATTCTTGATCATGCGGCTCCAAACTCCCACTTGTGGTTGAATCCAACTTGCTTATAATGTGAAGGACAAACAAATTTATTGCTTGTTTAAACTTCTTTGTCCTTGATCTTGTCATTGGTCCCTCATAATGCAATGGATCATTTATTTTGATGGGCTTGCTTAGTTTGGTTGCATCACCATCGGGCCAAAGTAGGAAAAGGAGTATCAATAACTCGGGAGATGCCAACGATCAGCTCCAACTCTAGGGCCCAAACCTGTTAGAGAAAGACTGTCAATGCAATAATAGCAACAACTAGTAAAATGAGTAAAGAAAAGGATAAAAGAGAATACCAAGACAGCGTGCCAAAAACCACAGAATCGCCTAACCCCACATATAATCTCATCCATGCCTCTGTAAAGGTAGGCGAGAGTGCAATTGCCCCAATCATAAATGGCCACAAGATCCAGGTCTCGTAGTGGCAGCAGGAAGATAAGATCAATGGAGCTCGCTGTGTCCACAAATAGAGTCGTCCCAAACAGGTAGACCAAGAAAGCCCTCACCACATGATCGATCTGGCGACCAGAAGTGGCAGCTGCTACCCTCGCCGCTGTGTAGTAACTCCTGATTGAGTCGATCTTAATAATGTGGGCCCCATTCATGTCTAGAACCATCCTCAAAAGCCGCTTGATGAAAGCAATGCGGTCAGGAACCATCCGGTGTATGCTCATGTTAAAGGGAATAGAATCCTCGGCACACTGAATCCCGGTAATGGCTGTGAAAGAAATAGGATCTAGAGTCAGCTCGCCAAACGAAAGGTGGAAGGTGTGTGTGGTCTCAAACCACCTCTCCATCAATGCATAGAGTGGCTGGTAATCTGTACTCCCCTTCTCACTCGGAAGGGTGAGGATGAAACGATCAAAGCCTGTGTCACGAATCCGATCCTTGATTACACTAGGAAAATTCCCATCACCTTTGAATGTGTGGGAATCCATCTGCAGGATAAAACAGGGAGTTGAAATATTGACCATGCACATTAAAGTCCAAATTTTTACAAATTACTGTTGAAGAGGCGATCGCCTCTTTATGTAGAGGCGTCGCCTCCTCCCCAAGAGGCGATCGCCTTCTGAAGATTCACCTTGTCGTCGAAGAGGCGTTGCCTCCTTTTGATGAGGCGACCGCCTCACCAAAGAGGCGGTGCCTCTTCATGTCGGCACTCTAACATTCAATTTTTGATTTTCTTAAATTTCTACAATTAATCAAGTTTTCTCTCGAACAAAGTGACAAACATGCATTTAGGAACATTAACCCGATGTTATTTAATTCTATTTACAGAGAAAAATGGAAGAAAATGGGTACATACCTCTCCAGTAGCCAATCCGCAGATTTGGGTTGGAAAATTCAGCATAAGAAGAATCTCGTCGTTCGCAAAGAGCCTAAAGGTACGTGTAGGATGCAATGGAGGTGCAACCTAATCCCACGTCGGAAAATCTGAGGTCCGTGTGGCATCCATATCGATAAAAGTTAAGAAAAGTAAAGAAGAAGTTGAGAGAATTCAAAGGAAAGCGAAAAGGTGAAAGTGAATATTTCAAGAAAAGAAAAGAAGTATTTATAGAAGAAAGGGAGAATGGGCCCGGCCACCTAGCAGCTTGAGTGAAACAAAAGCACTTTGTCAGATATATATTCTAGGGTTGATGGCCTGTTATGCTTTTATAGTAAAAAAAAATCAAAAAAATGAATGAAGTGGAGAATTGCTTATTTCACCTCTCGGGTGTACCCCAGAATCAACTTTAGATAATCGAAGGTTTCCTGATCGAAGCATTACTAAGAAATGTCTAGTCGGGTTTGAATCCCCAAAGTGCATTCTTCTGTTCAAGAGCATTTGGTCCGGTTGTATCCCTGAAGTACGTATTTTAAGAAGTTTCTGGTCGGGTTTGAATCCCCGAAGTGCATTCTTCTGTTCGAGAGAGTCTAGTCGGGTTGTATCCCCGAAGTGCATGTTTCAAAGAGCATCTGGTCGGGTTGTATCCCTGAAGTACGCATTTCAAGAAATGTCTGGTTGGGTTTGAATCCCCGAAGTGCATTTTTCTGTTCAAGAGCATCTGGTCGGGTTATATCCCTGAAGTGCGTATTTCAAGAAGTGTCTGGTCGGGTTGTATCCTCGAAGTGCGCATTTCAAGAAGTGTCTGGTTTGGTTATATCCCCGAAGTGCATCTTCTCTATTGAGTAAATTTCGAGTCAGAAAGGCTCAGAGTTTACGTCAAACTTATAATGAGTAACTGATCGGCCAGGAAAACTCGAGGAATACGGTTACGTTTCAAGTCGAGATCTGTGTCAGAAAGGCTCAGGATTTGCATCTTTTTTCCCTACTGAGTAAGTTTTACGTCAGAAAGGCTCGGAGTTTACGTCAAATTTAAAATGAGTAACTGATTGGGTCGAGAAAACCCCAGGATCATGGTTACGTTTCAAAGTCGAGATCTACGTCAGAAAGGCTTGGATTTCGCATCTTCTTCTTCATTGAGTAAGTTTCAAGCCATGCTCGAGATTTACGTCAAATTTCTAATGAGTAACTGATCGGGCCAGAAAAACCCGAGGATCAAGGTTACATTCCAAAGTCGAGATCTGTGTTAGAAAGGCTCAGGACTCACACCATCATCTTCTTTACTGAGTAAGTTTCAAGCCATGCTCGAGATTTACGTCAAATTTATAATGAGTGGCTGATCGGGCCAGGAAAACCCAAGGATCACGGTCACGTTTCAAGTCAAAGTTCGACCTGTCGGGTTTGAATTCCCAAAACTAACGACCCAAGCGGAGCATGTAGGTCAAGTACGTCGTTCTCACTATTCATGTGCATGTTGCTTTTTCAAAAAAATTGATTTCATAAATCCGCTTTTTGAAAAACCAAAGGGGCAAACTGTGGACACCCTGGGTTTGGGCCTGTAACGAAAGCCCGATGATGAGATAGTCCGAATTCTGAACGCAAGAAGAGTCCAAGATCTTCTTAGAATAGATTCGAAAGCCCAAAATACCTAGCCCAAAACCCCTTAACTTTAAGCCTTCAAGCCCAAGCCCATTAGCCTCCATTTCTGGCCCAAGCCTGGGATGAAGAGGCTATCGCCTCAATAAAGAGGCGGTGCCTCTTCACCCTAGGCATCGGTGAGGTGATGCCTCATTGAAGAGGCGTCGCCTCTTCACACCTGTCTTCTATATCAATAAATGCTATTTATTACTGCATTTAACATAAAATTCTACCCCCATTTTCCTGACTCTGCATATTTTTGCGTGAGAGGAAGACTTTTAAGGTAAAAATGTGTTGGAAAAGAGGAATGCAATGATGGAAAATACTAGGTGGAGATGAACCTTGATTTTTAGGAAAAGTTAAAGAGAGAGGAAGGGAGGTTTAAAGGGGTTTGAGGCTGATATTTTTGAGGCTAGAGAGAGAGGGAAATTTTCAGAGACAAGAAACAAGAGAGAAAAAACGTTCTAAAAAAGGGAAGGAAAACAAAGAGAAAACTAGGGGAAAGAAGAAGAGAAGTTGATTTTAAAGTTTTAGGAGTCTAATTCTTTGAAGGAGAAGGAGTCTTCTTGCATTCAAACTATCAAATAAAGCTCTGAGGGCTGAGTTAGGAGCTTCAAACGTTTTTCAATCAGTGAGAATTCTCACTTTTAAGTTTTGAAACCTTTATTTTATATAAAGACATAAATTGTTTGAATCTTGGTTTATTTTTAGTATTTGTTATTTATTTGATGTTATATTGAAGTATGATTGCCTGAATATATGAATTTTTGAGTGTTAAATCCTTGGTTTGTGTTTATTTGCATGAATATTTTATTAGCTTAATATTTAAGAAAGTTGTAGTTTTGTGAGCTGCAGTGCTCTATTGAAGAGGCGACACCTCTTCATAGAGGCACCGCCCCTTTACCTAGAGGCGATCGCCTCTCAGCTAGAGCTCAGTGAAATTCTGCTTCGCTTTAGTATATCTCTGGTATATTTCTGGTAAATTTCTTGTGTCTGATATGCATACAATTCCAAATATCCTTAATATTGCATGTAATTATCATATTTTTGTTTTAAATGATGTTTTGTTTAAATGATTGATCCATGTTTATATGAATCTCCATGCCTATTTTATGCAAGTTCAATTTAAATTATTTTGTGAATATAATGTTTATTTTTGAAGTGGAGCTAACAGTATTTGTTGTAGGTTTTTAGTGATTAATTAAATCACTAAGTAATTAGTGGTTTAAGTAGTTCTTGAGAGGTAGAATTTTGATTAGTTATTGTAATAATTGTACAAGGAATTGTAATCCTTAATCCCTTCCCCCATTTGTTTTGAATGAATGATTGTAATATTCATTTCATCTATTTGATTCAATTGCCAAGGTAATAAGCAAGCAAATAAAACTAATGTGCAAAGTTGGTAAAATTGTAAAATTAGAAGCGCGTGCAATCCACATTAACAAGGAAATAATTTAATAATTAAAGGTAATAAAGTACAGAACACAAACGGAGGCCAACCGTAAGGTTGGGTGGGTATTCAAAGCCCATACCCCATTTCCGAACCCGATCTCTGAACGGCTTCTGGGTAGCTCCATGGAATCTAGTTGTTGTAAAGTGTGTCCCGGTTTTCATCCGGGTGGCGACTCCATCTCCAATTTGGGCCCAAAGCCCATTTTGTATTTCCTAGTAGGCCTTGAGCCCACACAGTGTCGTGGTTGCGAACACTTGGGCGCACGCTAAACCCTGCTGCCTACAATATGTAAGTGTTGAAAAAAAATATTTACTCTTAACAAATTATTTTTAAAAATTTTAAAAATTAAAAAATTAAAAATTAAATTATTTAATTTCATAAAAATAAAGGGATTAAATTATATGTTATGTAAAATAGAGGGACTAAACTGTATGTTTTTATAAAAGGATCTAAGTGTTTTTTTCTTTAATATAAGAAATTTACCGAACCCTATGGAAGGATTCAAGTATTGAGGGAAAGAAAACTGAAGGATAAAAAAATTTAATTTTCAAACAAAGGGGAAAAAGTGTGAAATAGGTTTAATTTTGGGGGAAGGAGAATGTAATTTGCTCTTATTTATTCTTTTACAGAAAAGAAATTTTCTACAATTAATGAATCCTCCTTCTGATCAGCAATTTACCACTTGCGAAATGCAAGGGTAGCTGAAAATTTACAACTGCTTTTTGTGTGATTCATTATAGGTAAATAAATAAAAGTATAAATTGTAATCAAGAAAGTAGCAATAGATTGCGATTAATTTACAGGTTCCAAGCTGGAGCCTGGAGGCAGTTATCATGGAAGTTTACAAGCTTGGTTACAGCCTAACTGGGAAAATTATCATTTCATGATATAATGGTACTCATTTTGCCCTAATTATCAAGGATAGCTTGAGAAACATTGAGACTAACAAACTGTTATTCATTTTCTGGTCACAATGATCTTTCTTCAATTTCCATGCCTTGCCAAATGAGAAAAATATATTCAGATGGCTAGCTGTTAGACCCTCCTCTATTAAGCATCCATTTTGACACAAAGTTGTTTCACACTCCGCCTTCTTTGCAAATTCATTCCATCTTTTATGTGTGATTTTTTCTTCTCTAAATTTAGCAAATCATATTGAGCTAGATCAAAAACAAACTTGCTAACAACATACCATTTAAAGTCTTTTCTCATCCCTACAAAAACGGACCCAAAAAAAAGAAATAAACATAATTCTGAACCTCTCCAACCCAAGAAACTCTCTCTCTCTCTTTGGATTCCTATTGCCCTTAACACCATTTTCTTGCAATATCTCCTTCCCGTTGTCTTCAATCTCCCTAGTTGTTGGCTCGAACCATGGCCCGAGCCTGTAGTTTACTGCTATGGAGCTGTTGTATGATCATGGTCTCGACCAATGTCATACAAGTTCTATCAGCTGTTATACCAGGTATAGGAGTTAACTGGGGGAACATAGCATCCCACCCATTGCCTCCTGATATAGTGGTTAAGATGTTAAAAGACAATAACATCACTAGGGTTAAGCTTTTCGACGCTGATTCTTGGACTGTAAGTGCCTTGGCTGGTTCAGACATTGAGGTCATGGTTGCTATCCCTAACAACATGCTAAAAGATATTGCCGACAGCGTTGATAATGCAAAAGACTGGGTCAAAGAAAATGTCACCGAGTATCTTAGAGATAACGGGGGTGTGGATATCAGGTTAGTAATTTTTCTTTCAATCCAAAAGCTTGCAGATCAATCCTTATTTTTATTAATGTGGCTTTGGTTTTTTGTATCTTTAAAAGATATGTAGCTGTCGGAAATGAACCATTCCTGACGGCCTATAATGGTTCATATAACAAAACCACATTCCCAGCTTTGCAGAATATCCAAAAAGCTCTTGATTTAGCAGGAATTGGAGACAAGATAAAAGCCTCAGTACCGTTAAATGCTGATGTTTATGAAGGAAACTTGCCATCACAAGGCAATTTTCGTAAAGATGTAAGGGATGTCATGCTCAAAATTGTGAAACATCTCCATGACAACAATGCTCCGTTCATTGTTAACATTTACCCTTTTATTAGTCTTTATCAGAGCTCTAGTTTCCCCTTCGATTACGCTTTCTTTGACGGCGGAAGCACTCCAATCCAAGACAAAAATGTTTCATACAATAACGTTTTCGACGCTAATTATGATACCCTTGTTTGGTCTCTAAAAAAGGCTGGTGTTCCTGACATGAAAATCATTGTTGGTGAAATTGGTTGGCCTACAGATGGTGATAAAAATGCCAACAACGACCTAGCCAAGAAATTCTACGATGGTCTCCTGAAAAAACTCGCTAAAAAGGAAGGAACTCCACTGCGGCCAGGCGTATTAGACGTGTATCTTTTCGGGCTGCTAGATGAGGACATGAAAAGCAATCTTCCGGGGAACTTTGAGAGGCACTGGGGGCTGTTTCAATACGATGGACAACCCAAGTTTCCGATGGATTTATCGGGCCAAGGAAACGACAAGATGCTTATAGCAGCAAAGGGCGTGCTATACTTACCTGCACAATGGTGTGTGCTGAATAAAGAAACCAAGGACAAAGATAAAATACCTGATGAGATAACGTATGCATGCTCATTAGCAGATTGTTCAAAATTGGGACAAGGGTCTTCTTGTAACAAGTTGGACGCTGATGGGAACGTTTCTTTTGCTTTTAACATGTATTTTCAGATGAATGATCAAGATGTTGAGGCTTGTAACTTCAACGGCATGGCCACCATAACAACTCGCAATGCCTCTGTTGGGAGTTGCCTTTTCCCTGTGCAGATTGTGAGTCATGGAGAGAGGCTTGTGTTGGGACATTGGGTCAATATTTTTGCTGGATTTGTGTTGGCCTTCTTTTTGTTGATGTGATATGGACCGTCATCACTTGATTTATCCTGAAAAAAAAGAAAAAATTCCTAACCTATGCTTGGATTAAAATTATGTGTATAATGTTTAAAATAATTTGTTAACAGGTCATATATAGTTTAGAGTTTATGTAATTTTTTGATTGATTTTAAAATAGCCATTGCATTAACTATGGATGTGTAATTGAATTTTGATTATATTAGATTAGTTAAAATTATAATATAAAATTAAAAAATTACATAAACTTATAAATATATTATACATTTAGGCATTTATATATATATATATATTATTTTATTAAAATTCAGCATTCTTTATTAAACGCTTATGTGTTGAGTTATTAAAATTCACAATATTTTTTTTATTAAAAATATTAAAAACCTAAATTAAGTATTAGATTTAGATACTACTATTGTATGAATTAATTGAGATAAAAATTAAGATAAATTTTCATAATATTAATTTGTTACAATTACATACACATCTTAATCTTAAATAAAAATCACCTAATTTTTTTTAAAAAAATCATAAAAAACTTTCATAAGATCAATCATCTTTTATTTCAAATTAATTTTTTTTACACATACGTAAACCCTCAAACGTAAATACATGTGTAAACCCTCTCCGATGAAACCATCTAATCACAAAACACGAAATCAGAAACCCTGAACAGATACACATATTCAATTCAACATTGAAGAATCCATCTAGGGTTTGAACAGAAGAAACAAAAAAGAAACAAAATAATAAAAGGAACATGTTGAGCTACATCAGGTGAGCGAAGAAGAGTATCTAAGATTATGAGTGAATCAATCAAATGAATCAAATTTTAACATTGGACATGATGTGTTTTGTGATTAGATGGTTTACATCTGTGTTTTGTGTTTCATGTTTTTTTCTTTTTCATGGTGTTTACTTATGTATTAGTTCTTTGAATAATTGTTTTTTTACGCATACTCCTCTAATATTGTGCATACATAAATGCACCTACATCAACACATCATTAGTTATGGCGATTCTTCTTTTTTTTAAGCATTTGCTTTCTTTTTTTATTTATTTTTATTTTATTTTAGAAAACCATTTATTCGTTTTAATTGGTAAATTTTGTAGGAATACTAGGCTTCTGTTGAGGGTGCAGTGATGCAATGCAACAATATTGAGGTAATAATATTAATTTAAGGTGTAATTACCTAAAAAATCATGAATTTTTGCACTTTTAACAATTTTAGTACATTTTTTTTCAAGTTCTTAAAAAAGGGTATCGTACTATTAGTTTTTTTAACAAAAACACTTTCCGGTGGTTTTTTTAGCTGATGTGGCACCGGAGCTGTTTGATGTGGAATTAAATATTTAAAAACTAAAAAAAATTTGCTGCCTCATCATGGTCTAATTACCTAAAAAATCCTGAACTTTTATACTTTTAACAATTTTAGCACATTCTTTTAAGTTTTTAAAAAAGGGTATCGTACTATTAGTTTTTTAATAAAACACTTTCCGATTAGTTTTAGTGGCTTTTTTAGTTGATGTGACACATGGCACCGGAGCTGATTCTCATCCAACAAGATTGTTTTCTTCAATGGCAAGTCGCCAACTTAGGCACTTGTCTCCTGCAACTGATGGCTTGTGGACGGCTGAGATTTGACTGTGGGTTCTACTGATTCTTAAGTCAAATTTTATAGCTCCAATCCAATAGCTTTCAGTATAGATTTTGCTAAGGAATGGTCAAGATAGGAAACCTTGTCCCACTTATAGGCATAAATGGCCAAATCAGGACTAATTGCAGGAAAGTGAATTGAGTCATGCAATTAATTTTATTAATTCTCCAATAATTCCACATTGTTGCTAGTATTCTGCTTATATAAACTATAGATTTGAGAGCATAGTAACAACTTACCTAATGTTTAATTGTTTAGTTAATGGAAAAATCAAATTAGAATAATTGTTAAAATATTATATAATTTTTAAAACAATTCATTGCTGATTTTCATGTAATAATAATAATTATTGTTTTGTTGTCTCTATTTTTATATATTCTATTGTCTCTGTTTTTGCTTAGTATTGTTGTTGTTTTGATTCCAAAAATCTCAGTTTTTCTTCTATAATTTGTTTGATTTATTATGTAGTACTGTTGCATAATTTAGTTCTATTTGTTTGGTTTTAAAATATTTAATTCCATTTCAAATAGCTCCGGTAGGACGTTAGCTAAAAAAGTCACTAAAACTAATCGGAAAATGTTTTTGTTAAAAAAATTAATAGTACGATACCGTTTTTAAAAAAATTAAAAGAATGTGCTAAAATTGTTAAAAATATAAAAATTTAGGATTTTTTAGGTAATTAGGCCATGATGAGTCAAAAATTTTTTTTTGGTTTTTAAATATTTAATTCTACGCCAGACAGCTCCGGTGCCACATCAGCTAAAAAAACCATCGAAAAGTGTTTTTGTTAAAAAAATAATAGTACGATACCGTCTTTTAAAAACTTGAAAGAATATACTAAAATTGTTAAAAGTGTAAAAGTTCAAGATTTTTCAGGTAATTAGGACTTAATTTAATGGTCGCTTTTGTTTTCTAATGTTGATTGTTCGTTTCTTTTTTCAATGCATATTGCAAGTTTTGTCTCTTGATAATTGTATTTAATCCTCTGATATTTTTAAGAGTTCCTGGTCGTAAATCATGGAATATAGTGTAAGTTTAATTTTTGAAAGCAAGTTTGTGAAAGTTTCAAATTTTTTACTTTTTTTCCTTCTTATATAAATACAAATACATGGTTTTGTAGCAGTTGAATTGTGGTTGTTTTGCCACATAAAAATAACGTTAATGATACTAACTCATTCGTTCCACTTTTT
>CATIWK010376480.1:0-17813 GCA_949634005.1 Mallotus japonicus
CCCTGCTGCCTTTGTCTCTCTCAGACTTTGCTCAAACCGAGGTAAACGTCTTTGTTTCGCCTGGACTGTTGAATCGCGTCAGGCTGCTACTAGCTCTATTGCCGACTTTTTTTTTTGCTTGGATTATGTCTTCCAGCAATCATACAAAGGAAGACGATCTCAGTCCCTCGCTAGATTGGCGAAGGAAAGTGTGGGTTAATATCTAGTCCCTGATGGAAGGGAAGTGTAACTTTCAGCTATTCCTTCAATGTTTGGACACAAGATTCAGGATTAGTCCATAACATCATCATCTCAAGGTTTTCTTACCAGATGAAAAGCACCAGATCGCTGTCTTTCATGGTGCTGTTGCTGCTATCATTGTTGTTACAAGGCAATGTTATTGTTCACCTCAACTCATTAGGGTTACAAACCCTAAGTTGAGATCATATGGTCTTGGACCATATATTGATATTGATCCATGTATTAGCCCTTCCATATGTTTTGGGCTTTATCTATGTACTAATGTTTTAATCTAATATATTTTATGTTTGTTGTTCAAAAAAAAAAAAAATTATATCCTATAAATACTCTTTCTCTAATATCTTGGTAAGTTACATTAACTTAATATTAGACAATTCAAAGAATATTTTTCTCCATGACAAAAGCATTAGAGTGGGCACGTCAAGAACACCACCTGGCCCTTATTCTAACATTCATTATTTTACAGGTTTGGAAACCAAATTATCAGTCATAATTGATAATAAAGATGAAAAAGATAACAAGAAAAATCCCTAAATAACTTCTTCTTCAATAGAAACTATACCTGCAATTCTTTAATCTTCAATTAGCAATATACTAGAAGAATATAACACTTCAAATAAATTATTTAATGTGGTAGAATTGATGGGAAATAGAAATAAAGTGAATATGTTCTTTTTCTCTAGTTGGCTACTAAAACCTAACTCTTTTTTTTTTTTCAAAATGGAAAGTATGAATTTATGGGAAATTTTACAATTATTTTATTTTTTATTTACTTTGTATATACTTTGTTATTATCACCGTATGATGAAAATGTATTAAATTATCTAAATGTTATTATTAACAAAGTAAATTTTACTTTGTAAAAAATAAAGTAATGATATCTTCCCTAAAAGTGCCTTTTAAAATTTCAAAATTCAGTTATGAGCGCTAAAGGGGTACCAACCAGAAACCACACACCCAATCACAATTCTTAAAAATAATAAATTTTTGTTAATGATGAAGTCAACAACATAGTTGTTAAGAGAATAATTTATATTATAATTTTATTATTGAAGAAAATTTTAAATTTTTGGTATAACTTATACTATAATCTTTTTTTTAAAATCCTATTTCTGATATTTATTTTTTGTTATTTAAAATAATTTGATTAATGAGTGTATTTTTTTTATTTCAAACAATTAAAATTGTATTTATTATTTTAAATGATATTTTAAGTTAGGTCCAATATCAATAAAATGGATATAATTTTTGGTTATAATATATACTGACAATTCTATTAATTACTAATTAGTAAATTCATATTAAATTATTTGAAAATTATAATCTACCACTAGTATCTATATATATACAACTCTATCAAATTATTAGTTTTAATTTCAGTTCTTTGGTTATGAAATGACTCGGGTGGAGCTTGATTTAAAAAATTAAATTTTTTTTGACTCGTCTAAATATAACTTTGGGATAGTTTATTTTATAAAAATCAAACGGTGAACATATATTTTTAGTTTGATTTTTTGAAATGGTTTAAAATCTTTGTGATCCATGGTTAGCCCTATTATCAATCTCAACGATTTATCAACATTAATAGTTAGATTTCATATAAGCTCAATAACTGACATTTTAATTCTCTGATTATTCAATTTATTTTTTTTAAATTGTGAATTAAATAATTAAATTAATTTTTTCTCAATCAATCATTTGCATGAAAAAAAAAATTTTAATTCACAATTTACGAAAGAAAATAACAAATTAAAAGTTAAAGTGAAAAAAATGTAATATTTGAAAAGTACAGATACTAAACCTATAACTTTACAGTCACCATGGGCCTTAACGTTATCCATATATAAACCCTTTCTCCACTCAAACAAAACGCCGCTGGTATTCTCTTTTGTTCTCTGCTGTGTGTTCGTTCATGCTCTTTTTTAGCTCTCTGCTTCATGGCTCTTCTGTGTTCATTGCTCTTTTTTTTTTTATGAATGTTTTAGCTGTTTTTTTTTTTAATTTCTGGTTCCGATTTCTTTTTTTTTTTTAATTTAAAAGAAAAGATTGAAGTTTGATATCCCGGTGACGAGAAATTTAGTAATCTGAAAATGTACATGAAACCCTGATTATCATTATTATTGTTATTATTATTATTATTATTGTTGTTGTTGTTGTTGTTGCTGCTGCTGTGGTTGGCGGTGGCGGTGGTGGTGGTTTTGTTACCAAAATGGATGCTCCCTTTCTGCATTAATGGATGCAGGGAGGTTGAGGAACCATCTGTTTTCGTATTAGGGTTTCATGTACGAGGTCGAAGTTGGCGAAATTCCGAGGGATATCATTTCTTTTTTTTTTTTTTTTTTTTCCTTTTTTTAAAAAAGAAACTAGGAAATTTTATTCGAAATTTGTTGAATTTAAAATTTTCTTTGATTGATTTGCTATAGGAGAGAATTTGCAATTTTTTTTTTCTTCCATTGCAACACTTGTTGTCTATTCAAATTTCAATACCTATTTAACAATTTGAAGATACATTTGTGGCCACAACCCACATGTCTAGATTACTGAATAATGATCGACTCAATTTGGTCTCAACTTCGATTTGAAGTAAATGATTGGATATGGCATTGAACACTAGTAAAATTGAACATTACAAAATAAGTTTTTATTTCATCAGGATACTGTGCACATGAAAGTATTAGTATACACTGGTAAAGTAACATACATATACTCTAAATGGACCTGATTTTGTCCCCCTGTTCTCTGTTTTACCTGAGTCCTGCTATTTATGATGCCTTCATAATCACATACTTTCTGGACCGAAACAATTAGAGTGTTGACTGTTCCTGAAGTTCTTCCTGTTCAAAATTCCAGGAAATTTAGTTAAGCAGACAGTTTTAGGAAAACAAAACGCAAACAAACAATTGTAATTTGTAAAGCAAACCAGTAGCAGAAAAAAAATCTGAATTTGCCCTGGCAATCTGAGTTGATATTCTCATTTAAACCTTAAAGCAAAATTTAGGTGGTTTTGTGAAGGATGAGTCATAAATGGTGGCAAAACTAATACTTCTGTCATGTACAAATCCAGTTTAGACCATTCCCTGTCAGATTATTAGATGTCCAAAAGAGCATCTGGTCTTTATTACAGGAATCATAAATATCATAGTTTATCAGGTTTTAGTGCCACATATAACTTCAAGTAATTATATTCATGATATGTAGCTTGTATTAACCCCAATCTGCCATGCTAACTTCACGCATTTGCCCAGTTTCAACTTTCAACTATTAGTTCCATGTATTGTTCGCATATAAATCTTACGTTAACCTGGGGCCATTTTGTCCGTTGGTCGTCTGTTAGAGTTCTTAGGTTTCGATGCCTTCATCTTATAAATCACACATAAGCAATATTTTGGTAGTAAATATCTTGTAATTTCCTACTTTGGTTTTCAGATTTTCACAACCTGCTTAACGAAAATCCTTTAAATTCTGTCATTGCACAAGTTTCTTAAAATTCTTTCTTCTCTGTCTGAAAGACACATGTCTACTACAAGAAAAAAAATTAAGTGGATGGAAATAAAGCAGATCTAGAATTCAAGTTAAACGCACCTCTGTCACAAAGAAGGCATGGAACCCATATGGAACCCTATGGGGTAATTCAACAACTGCAACAGGATCGGCTGACATTGTTTTTGCATCAATCACATTCACTGATGATTTTCTGCATTTCGAAAACAAAAAGATTATTCCAGTTTGAATGTTTGTGTCCCAGACTATTGAGAAGTAAAAGCAAGTCCTCAAAGCACCCGTCCATCAAATATAGGGGAAAACAAAAAGACTAAAGCTTCATCATTGGATATAAAACAAGTCGTGGTATTCATAATTTCACTCATTAAATTTATCCTGTGATTGGAAAGACAAATTTAACGTAAGAAAGTACTAATTTACTAATAGTTTTCTACATGTTTAGGATGGTGGTGATATATAAAAAAGTGTTATCAGGAAAGGACCAGATTACCCAGTATTTTCATCATGCACAAAGAATATCAAGAAGCCATCATCTTCCTCAGAACTGGTGCCAGGCTTTCGAGGAACAAATATCGCCTCTGAACCGAATCTGCCAGGTCCCAGATCAAAGATCCCTTTAACATTTCCTCCAACTTCAAGTTTTGTTTTCTCTGGTTGGGGTTCAGCATGTAGATCAAATTTTATAATCCCAGTGACCTTTGCAATGTTCTCCAGAATGGTTCCATAAACAAACCTTTGTTTCCTAAATTCACAGAGAATAATCAATAAATACATATGCTGGAAAAAGACACAATTAAGTTAACACCACAAATAACTATGAATACTACTGTCATTTCACGTTCAATACTTTTCTTCTTAGAAATAGTATATGATCAGTCTGCCTAGTGTAGATGAATACCTGCCAGTGTAACTTTCATTAATTCTAGGAAAATCAACAGCAGAAGCTGACAGTTGTTTTTGTGAAGCCACTCCAGTTTTCATGTTGAACCTCATCTCATACCTGCTTAGAATGAGAACAATCAGAAATGCACATGGAAAGCTACTACATATTTTATATGAAAATGTTTCATAGTACTCTTACAGCTCATTTTTAAAATTCTCAAGCTTTCCTTTGACGACCCCACTGACCATGTCTAAGTCTGGATTTTCAAGGCGGCATGTGATCAAAACAACTTCATCCTCCTCTTCCCAAGCATTAGCTAGTAAGAAGTCAATAAGTCGGTCAGAATAGACACATCTAAATTGGATCAATCACTGCATATTTTAATTCCAATAAGAAAAGGTCAGTGTAAACTCCAAGTAAGTTCCAGAAGGTGATGGATTATGTATGATACCAGGAAAAAAAAAAGGACAACTATGCCAAAAGAGTTGCCAAATCTTTTGAACTTAAAACGGTTATACAGAGCAAAGACAATCCAGTGTAATCTTAAACCAAGCCAGACTATCAGACAGCAAATGTGAGCTCACTAAATTTTCTAAATTTATGATGAATCGAATTGAAAACAAAGCGTAATTGCAATCTCTAGTTAGTACATCACTCCATTGTAAATAATTATTTGTATCTCCTGATTGGATATGCAATAACTGTATCAGCAAAATTATACATGAAGTGTAGTTATAAAAAAAAATGATATATGAAGTGCCAAACACAGAAACCTTCAAAAACTCAGAATTTGAGAACATTTTCATGTATAGAAAGGTTCAATGAGCCGTTGACACTTGAGCTGGTTGAGATGAGATTTACTTAAGTACTGCAAGCAAATAAGATTATGGGTCTTGATCCAATCTATTTGCACAAAAAACCAATATTCTAGCCAGTGCAACCAGGATTAAGCATAAAAACCAAAAAGTAATTGACTTGATTGCCAAGCATGCCCATATTAGTAGCCCAAGTATTAAAGCTATTAGTAACCTGGCATCAAGTCAGAAGGACAAAGTTGTTGGCTTTCAAAATGGATGCAGTAATGTAGGTGGTCATACCATTGTGAAATATAAAGCAATTTGGAAGCTCAAACCATCTGATTTCATGGTCATCCTTTGCATACCGTGGAAGAACACCAAAACGAGCTTTTTTTGTTGCATCAAATGTGAAAATTAGTTTCTTTTCCTTCACCATTTCCTGAAAAATGATGTGGCACATCAAGGTGATCATCTACAAACAATTTCCACCTAGGTCGCATAATCAATAAATACTCATTGGTTTAAGGCCCCCATCATCATGTTATGAATTTGAATTCAAAACATTTAAGGCTCTGTTTTGTTGTCAAGAATCCTTTTTTTTTTTAAAGATAACATTGGGGGAAAATGAAAGAAATGAAAAGAAACTTTCTTAAAACTATTTTTCTTGAAAAATGTATGGTTTACCATAATTTTTTTTACGCTGCATATTTTTGTTGAAAATGTGCACCAGATTTTAGGGAAGAACTGTTTTTGCAGAAATTAGGAAGCAGAAAGTTAATTCTTTAAGGACAAATAAAATGATAAAAAGAAAATATAAACAATTTGTAATCCTTTTTCTTAATAAGCAAACAGGGCTCAACTCGAGAGGATGGGATAAGAATTTTAAAACTTAAAATTATAGCCACTAATAACCAATCAATCTATGATCATGAAATAAATAGTTTCGCTTTCATATGAGATTTGAATACATGAATATAATTCAATGGTCATATATTTGTACTGTATAAATACTGAACAAACTCAAAAACCACCATACCTTTGGCCTGAAATACAAAGGCAGATCCATAAAAATTGCATAATTTTCAGTAATAGCAAAGTCGTGCATCATGATGGGATCTGATAATGTTATTGGTACAGGGTCATGCATGATGCCGTCCTTCGAAATAACTCTGTATGTAATGTATGGGGGTTCATGTGCATAGCCAAATGTAAACATCTCTCCTGCAGCCAAGGAATTCACATGTTAAAAGGTTCACTTTATAAAATGATAGATTAAGTGACATTCCCTGAGTGTGGATATTACCAGTGAATGGATCAACCTTGGGATGAGCAGTGAATGAATGTTTAAGTCTTTTGTCATAATCCAACAGGCCAACTGTTTGTAAATCTCCATCTTCCATAACCTTAACCACATCTGCAGAATACAATGGCCAAAGTGGACAAGTTTTATTTCACTATGAGGATGCCCAAAGCACCAAATAGTTTAATGCTTGCAGGAAATTCTTATTCTTTGTTCTAGATACAAGAGAAATAAGCTTACAGGGTTTGTCTGCCTCTGAAAGTGCTAAGAGTTTTCCGTGGTGATAAATAAGAGCTGTATTAGCTGGAAAAGGGTTGCAATGAATTAGTGTTGGCCAACACCCTCTAAGATGCTCAATATTATTAGTAGCATCCCAGGCCTCAACATAACAATGCTCTGACTTTTAAGAAAAATTTTGAAGAAAAGCCTAGCTAATTTAAAGGCACATAAATAGAGGATGAGTATTTGGAAGTTCAACTGCTTTCAAGGTCCTTGCCAATGCACGAGGCATCATCTTACATACAGAGGAAAGCAGACACATTGGTTCATTAATTTCCAGTGAAATAATACATTAGAAAACTGCAATTTAAAGAATTCTTAAACAAAATCCCACATCATTTCTCATATTAAACTAGCAGCATACTCAGCAAACATACCTGTTCCATATCCATAGGACATGTCCAATACTTTCATTTTTGCTCTTAGTATTTGCATGTTAACCATGAGTAATCCAAACAGCCCCTTAAGATCTCCTATCTGCAAATGAAATTTAAAGAAAAAGTTACCCCCCGCAAAATATTTGCAGGACAACATTTTAATTGGCAAATGACACCCAAGAGGCATGATAGAGACTGATATTGAAATTGAAAACAACAGCTATTCAAAAAGAATTATTTGTTTGCACGTGATTAGACCACGACTTTTTCAATGGCACATACTCAGTTGCTGTCAACTCAAGTACAACAGGTCTTACAAAAGAAAATATATATATATATATATATATATATATATAATCTCATGTTGAAGATCACTACCAGATTATTTGTTCCAACTAGGAATGCAGCTTTCCGTTAAGCAACGGCAAGTCATGAAATAGAATTTTTAGCTATTTGTAAAAAATTAACAAAAAAAATGCAAATTCAATAGCTGACGTGAGAATTTGAAAAATGGATAATAACAGTAGATCATGATATAATTGGAAATGAAGTAATAAATCTGTTTCAAGAGACTTTATCAACCAAATATTAAACAATTTCTGACATTTGAAAAAGAAAGCAATGTTGTAGAAAAGTAAATGTCATATCATAGTGTAAAAGTCTTGTACCTTCATAAATTTGGAACCTCCAAAATACTCTTCTTGTTTAAGACGTGAAGTCCTCACATAGCGACGAACGTATGTTGCCTTTCCATTTTTTATGCGCATACCATGAATCATCCTGCAAATTATTCAATGCACAAAGAAATAAACACATAAACTCCCCATTTTATATTTCAACAAGGATGCTCCTCATGAAACAAACAAAGCAACCAGCAAACAATGAAGTCCAAACATCAAAAGTAAATAGTAGAAGGCTGTGTACCATACCACATGTAATACAAAAGAAAACAAATATTAATTGACAGTCATAAATGAAGATTTTAATGATTAACAGAAACAACAATTAATTGCTATGAGAAAATATAGCATATAAAAATTCATTTTGCAGTCTAGGAAAATCAAGAAGTTGATTGAAAGTGCATTTTTGACAAAGGTAAGGAAGACTTTAAACAACAACAACAAAAAAAAAAAAAAAAAGAGGAATGCATACAAGAAAATGGCACATTTTATTATAACCGTAGAAGAAAAGGAAAAGTATGATCAAAATAATCGATGTTCACATACCCATCTCCATCAAACCTGCGAGAACAGAAATAAGAAAAGAGGAATTAGCGACAACAGAAGAAGGCAAACTGACTCAAATTTTCTTCTTCAATTCCAACAACAAGAGGGGAGCTTAAAAATATATAGCATTAGGAAATCTAAAAATGCAAAGAATTTAATTCAATTTGATTCTATTTGGTGAACTCTCAAACTTCAAAAAAAAAAAAAAAAAAAAAAAGATGCGATAAGCGTTGCTTCAAATAAATCATATGCAAAAATTCAGTACATTTCAATAGAATTCTTGCAAAATCATTTCATTTTATAGCATGATTTCATTATTTTCAAAATGCTAAGCTATGACATTTCCAAACATCACAGAAATTAATAAAATAAATTCAACCCAATTGAATGCTTTCATTCTTAAACTTTCCAAACACTTTAAGAATCTTAAACTTTCCAAACACTTTAACAATCACACCAGAAGTGCCATAATTTTTGCAAGAAAAATTGAATCCTTGAACATAAATTAATTTATTCCAAAAACAACACCATTAATTATTAAAAAAAAAAAACATACCAGTGGTATCCAGCCACAGGAGAAAACTTCGGATTTGGTCCTACTCTCACAAACTCACCATTCAAACATTCCTTTCAAAACAAAAACAATAATAATAAGCACAAAATCAAATAATTATGGTCAAATAATAAATATATATTAATTCAAAAACGAAACGATGAACTTACAGGAAGGTGACCTTTAACAGGAAGGTCAGTGACAGGAGGAGTTTCATCAACAGGAGTAAAGTTACCAGAGAGATAATGAAGAGGCTGAGAAGTATCATACATCAATTTCACTATCACCTTTTCTAACAAGTCAATAAGCTTCGAAGCCAGTCCATTTTTCGGCGATGGATTCACTTCTACTATCGGCGACACTACCCCGCCGCTGTTGCCGTGCTTCTTCTCCACCTCCGCCGTCGCCATTTTTGGTTGGTGCTTGTATTTTTTTTTTTTTCAGTTAAATTTCAATATCTGGCAAGTAGTGGAGTCTGGCGCTGTAGTGGAGATAATACAAACTAAAATTGGCGCCGTATGTTTTGTCATTTTGTTGATTTTTTTCCCTTTCCTTTTGGTAAAGGAACTACCACGTGGCTTGGTTTTATGGGAGGTGAAAGCACTGATTGGTGGAAATTATTTTCGAAATTGCATACTTACCCCTGCACTTTTGTTTTTTCTACACTTAGCCCTACGTTTTAATTAGTACGCGTTGGCTCCTAGACTTACATTTTCTTACACATAATGCTGTAAACAACCCTACCTATTTTATAAACAACTTGAAACTCGCTCGATAAAAATTCGTGTGAACTACTATATGGTTGAAAAGAAAAAATTAAACAAACGGAATTTATATGAAAAAGAATTTGTATAATGAAACTTATTTAATAAATAAATTAAATTTAAATTATGTAAAATTGATTCTTGAAATTTGTAAATAAATTCAAACAAAAATTTATTTTTATTCATAATAAATATAAAAAAATTAAAAAAATATATCATTAAAATAAAATTATAATTTTTATTAAATATATTGTAATTTATTTAATAAGTAATGTATATTAATTTTTTTAATTAATACTTTTAGTTCACAATTTATATTTTTTAACATTACTTTTCACTCGTGAATAATTTACGAATAACTAGTGGCATAGCAAACTCAATTTAAATTCCGCTCATTTATAAATAAATAAAGACTAAGTTAAGTTCAACTCAGCTTGGTTCGTTCACACTTCTACTTACACTTTAAATGGTTTTGTAATAGTAGCAAACATAAAAGTGTAAGCGTTACACCAAATGGAAATTTTTTTTTATGGAATAATGAATTTTTTATTCATTAAAAATTAAAATTAAATGTTGATAAACAATTAAATAATAATAAAATAATATAATATAAAAATAAAATCTCATTCACATTATGAAACTTTTGTCACCATTTATCAATTGCATTGATAAATTTTTTTGATGAGTAATTTGACAATTTGTATACTCCACTCAATAGCTTTAATTAACTATAAATTCACTCTTTGATTTTTAGATGAATCTAATTGCAAATATATCAACACAAATTTTACAATTTGGAGGTAATCAAACTCCACAAAAAAGAACCAACTAAATCATGATAACTCCACAAAAGAAGATTCAAAAAAATTTAACAAAAAATAAACATATCGGAAAATTTGTATTTATTGAATGTAAAGAAACGAAATAAAATAAAAAAATTGAAAAAAATATAAGTGAATATTGCTGATCATCTCTATGATCAGCAGTTGTCAAGAATGAAAGTTTTTTATGATAGAAAAATAAAAATGAGAAAAAAGAGACGGTTAGAATTTAGCTGTTACCACCAAGTGGAATTAAAATTCATTGTATAAGCAAAAGTATATTTTTAATTTTTAAAATATTTATATTTTTAATTTTATAAATATTAAATTTGTATTCCTTTAATTTGTCAATAGCAAGCACCATGTGGTTAGATGTATTTTCATTTAAAGACTTATTTTTTGTGACATTTAAAATTATGTGGTTTCATTTTTGACATTATTTTATAATAAAATTTTAATATTATCAATATTTTTCAATAATAAAAATATTTTACATGTGATTTACCATCAATATAATTATTTAGATACTTTTAAAAATATTATAAATTTATTTTAAAAATTATTTTTATTCTTAATAAAATAAAAATAGATCCTATTTTTATTAATTGAATGCTATACTACTTAATAAATAATTGTCTTATTAAAAATTCATGTTATTTTAACATTATAGAATATATTTTTAATAATATCACTAAATAAGATATTAAAATATAAGCAAAATCAAACTACAGACCTTTAACTGTTATAAAAAGTATCACAATCCTTCAAGTGAAAAAACGTCTAATCACAGAATATTTTATTGTATTTTTCTCTTTATGATTTCCCATCCCTAATAAAATTAGTAATATAATATTTATGTAATAAAATTCCAAATTTTCATTGTAGTTATATGTCAAAAAAATCTTTAAAATAAGGGGAAAGAACCTATGACACATATGGCTGGCTAGAGAACAGCTGTTGGATTTGTACAAGTATAAATGAAAAATTACCTTTGAATTAAACAAGAAATGCTAAGCTTTGTTCAGCTAAGATTCCCTTAGCTATCGGACAATGGGGCATGGAATCAAACAAAACTGATAAGGTTTAGGTGAAAACAAAAATATTTTTCCAATACTTTGAATATTTAATATGCTTAAAAAATTAATTAATGAAAAATATTTCGTTCTTAATAGAAATTGAGCTATTTTTCTAAAAAGTAAAGTGAATAATATGTTAATTTAATAATAACTTTATATTTATTATGTATTTTATACATTATACAATTTCAATAAACTAATATGAATATTAATCATGGGAAAATTGTATCAGAAATTATCAAATTTTATATTGATTCTATAACTTTAATTCATATTTTTTTAGAAATAAAATATTAATTTTAACTATACAAAGAACTCACCTAAAATAATTCCGGCTAATTTAAATGACGTGGCATACTAAAGTTGTCACATTATAATTCAACTCAATAAGAATTATCATGTTATACAACCATGTCACCTTTTTCATTAGAATGTTAATCAAATTTTATAAAGTTGGGTAAAAAAAAAAAGTAAAATAAAATTATGGTCAACATTTTTATTAAGAATGTAGCGTGACAACATGACATAACAATTTTTGTTGAGTTAAACTGTGATATTATAACTCTGATGTGCCACATAATCTAAATTAGCTGAAATTATTTTACGTGACTTTCTCTATATAATTAAAATCAATGTTTTGTAATAAAAAAAATATAAATTAAAGTTATAGAATTAAAATGAAATTTAATGTAAAGTTTGGTAACCTCCTATGCAATTAACCCGAATAATTGTCTAATATTAGTTAAAGGAGTGATTAAAAAAAAATATTTTTTAATTATATTATTTTTATTTTTATCATGTGTAGAAATTAAAATAAATAAATGCTAGTTTAAAATGAAAAAAAAAGTATTTTTGGGGTCAGTCTGTAAATATAAGTATTTGTCCAAGCATATTTGAGAACATTGCCTTATCATTTCCTTGTCGTAAAGCCATTTTTTCAAAGTAGTTGCTTGCCGTTATGGTGCAGCACTGTCCATTTGTTTGGCATATGGATTTGTATTGATGAAGGCTTGACAATGGTCTATATCAAATCTTTGTAACGAGGATTACTTAATTGATTTAATTATAAAAAAACAATTACACAAATAATAACTAATTATGAAAAAATTTGTTAAACTAAGTAATTATTGAAACAAATTATTAGGGATTAATTATTAAAAATTTTCAGAAAGTTTGTGTAATGTACAAGTGTAATTTTCTATTTTTTTAAAATAAATTAGAATTTTTTGAGTTTGAACTTCATCATACTAAGTAACTTTTTGTTAGTTTTATCGTTAGTTAGTGATCAAATTATAAGTTTATAGTAAAAAAAAAAATACTCTATATTTTTTGCGCTCATACAATTATATAAAAAAAACATTGCGATAGAAAATAGTAATGGAAAATTCCGTTACAGATGATTGTGACAAAAAAATTAGATTGCTACAAAAATCAGTAATTTTAGTAATTTCTGTTACTAATCATGGCAAGAGTAAGATGGCACCGAAATAGCAATGGAAACAGTAATGAAAATCGTAATGCATAAATTGTCAGTTGTAAAAATATTGTGGAATTATTGGCACTTGAAAAACATTGTAGATAGCAGTAGAAATTTAATAACAGATTATTTTCCGCTAATTGATTAAAATTCCATAGCAAAACATTGCAACATAGCGATGGAATAATCCATTGCCATTTTTTGATGAATAATCTATTCCATTTTTGCAACGAATATCTAGATAAAAATTTTTCTGCTGCAAATCAATAACTGAATAAAAATTTATTGCAAAATTAGCAATGGAATAATCTCTCACAATTTTGCAATGAAATAGCAATGGACCGGATTAGACAACCGATACAAAATTAGCGATGAAATAATTTGTTGAAAATTTTGCAATGGATTAATTTTTGTTGCTTCGATTGTAATTTTGCGATAAAACTATACTCCGTTGCAAAATAATGATAAATTTTTCTGTTTCAATTTTGAAATGGATTTCTTCCTATTGCTGTTTTGCAATTGACTAAATATTCATTGTAAAAATTGCAAAATAGCAATATATATTTTTGTAATGGATTTCTTTCTATTGCTATTTTATAATTTTTGTAATAGATTTAATTTCTGTTGTAAATTTTTGCATCCGTTGCAAAATTAGCAATAAAATAATTAGTCACAAAAGGTTTACAATTCCATTGCTATTTGCAACTTATTCTATTTACCTGTAACATTGTTATTATTGATAGATTATTTAACACTCTCAATTAACATGTTGATATGTTTGTAAATTTTTGCCTATACAAAGGAGAATTTTACAAATGTTTATTTTATCTAAATTATTACATGTAAGAATAAGAAGTGATTTAGTAGTTAATAGTGTAATTAGTCAAATTATAAGTTAATAAGTTGACGAGCACGTATAAGTTAAATTAAGGTATTGTTTGGTTAATTTTAACAGTACATCTGGTTTACGTGAGTTTTTTTTTTAGCAAATGGCTGATATAAACTTAGTCCATTTAGGACGGAAAATTTACCATTTCATCACAAGGTTAATGCATTGGTAGAAAATATGAATTCAATCCTCCAATTCTCTGTACTCTCCCTTCAAATATGCTAGTATAAGGACCAAGAGAAAAAAAAATTAATGTGAGTATGGAAGTGAAGAATACAACTCCTTAGTGGAAATTGATGTGACAAGTGTACATTGAAGGATGGTTAAGATGGATGGTGGAGATTTACATGCTTAAACTAAAGGTTAATGAAATTAACCTTATATTCAGTTAGGCTTAATACATCCGCAGTTCCCTGAACTTGGCATTTTTTATTACTTTGACACTTATACTTACACTTTTGCCATTTAACCACTTGAACTTGGCAAAAACGTGATTTATAAACCACTTTTATCAGAGTTAAAGAATCGAACATCCGTGTGTTTTGTTCTCGTGCTGACAAGGATGCCACGTAATTAAAACATAAGACACGTATTAGGGCAACGGTAAAAAAAAAAAAAAAGCTAAAAAACGTGAAATCAATGGTTAGTTTCAAATTATCCCCAAATGTGAAACCCTAATTTTCATTAGTAATCGCAAAATGCTCTAAAATCTCTGGGTTTCCATTGCAAATTATCATCATTCTATTTCGAAAGCTTCATTTACAATCAAGATGAAGGCATTTGAGATACTGAAATTGAAGGGACGTGATTTTAGAGTTATGGAAGCTTCAATGGAGAAGCAAAGTAACAGTAGGCGCTAATCAGTCGAAGCTTGTCGAACAACAAATCCTTGCATTATGATTTTTGTTAGCTGGACGAAGAACGGAGAACAAAGTCTACCATTGCAATTTCACATAGCTTCAAGTTCATTAGTAAATAATTTCATTTCATTGAAGTTGCATAATGGAATCGTTTTCTATCTTTTATCATCATGGTGGTAGATTTGCATCAATAGGAGCTGAAACAGTGTACTTTGGTGGAGAAATTATGGGAAAATATTCGTTGGATGCTGACAGGATAGGGAATTTAGACTTGGTGGATGAAATGGAAAAGTTAGGATATAGGGAAGTGAAGCTGTCTTATAGAGTACCTGGGCGTTCATTGGATGATGGACTAAAGGAAATGAAGGATGACAAAGAAGTGGTTGAAATGGTGAATTTGTTAACACCAGATGAGGCAATGGTTCATGTGTATGTACAGGGTGTCAAAAGTGGTCCTGGCAACAGTGTGGTCTTACATGTGCCTTATAAGCAAACAAGTGAAGGGTCTGAAATTAGGGCAACTCCAAGAGATAGTGGTGGGAGTATAAATAGAAAAGGAAATGGCAAGGAGGCAAAAAAACCAGCAGATCTAGATAAGAAAACAGAGGATGAAGACGGGTTAGAAGAAGATAGAAGCTGTGTTGAAGACAGTAACATAGATGGTGAGTTACCTACAGGAGAAGATGATATTGAGAATGCTAAAGATGAAGGAAGTGATGTGAATGAGGAAGGTATTGCTGCTAGAAAAGAGCTAAGAAAGTATAGACATTCAAGACCAAAGAGACAGACAGGTGGTACAGAGAAAGACCATATTGAGCTTGGAGAAGCTGGAGTTGATATTGGTCATAACGAGGCTGGTTCATCAAGGCAGAAGAAGTATGATGGTAAAGTTGGTGGAGATGAGAAGTACTTCGACAATGATGATGCTGGAAGTGATGTGAGTGATAATGAAATAACGAATGATGATGAGGTTCCAGAAAGAAGATAGAGTATACGAGTGGAATATGATCCCACATGTCATATACCATTATGGGAAATTGGCTTAGTGTTTGAGAATGCAGTGCAATTCAGGGAGGCACTTGCTAAATATGTTGTTTTGAGGGGTGTTGAGCTCAAAATTGAGACCAAATGAATCTGGTCGAGTGAGGGCAAAATGCAAGTGGGTTGGTTGCAATTGGTTTATAAGTGGAAGCATTGATGGGAATACAAAGGATTTCACTGTCAAAACTTACAACCCTACTTACAGCTGTTGGAGAACAAACAGAAATAAGTTGTGTACTTCGAAGTTTATTGCAAATTATTATAAGGAGAGAATAATATCACAACTTTAATCAAGTTGTGGCAATTACAAGAGCTATGTAAAAAGTAGCTGAAGGTTAAAGTTGGCATAACAATTTGCAGAAGGGCTAAGTTTTTGGTCATGTCTTAATTTATAGGTGATTACATGGAGGAGTACAATAAGTTGCAATGGTATGTTGATGAAGTGTTGGCCTTAAATCCAGGGAGCACATGTTTTGTCAAGACTGATACGCAAAGCCAGCCAGGAAAGGTGCTTTTTGATAGGTTTTACACGTGCCTTAATGCTCTTAAAAAGGGTTTTACTGATGGTTGTAGAAAAGTGATTGGACTCGACGGATGCTTCTTGAAGGGGGTTTACAGGGGCAGCTGCTGTCTGCTATTGCCAAAGATGGCAATGGACAAATGTACCCAATTGCTTGGGCTGTTGTCCAAGTTGAATGTAAGGATACGTGGAGTTGGTTCCTAAGGGTACTTCGAGATGATCTTCAAATGGGCAGTGGAGAGGGTTTTGTCCTCATAACGGACATGCAAAAGGTTAGTAACTCTTAAGCTCAGTTTATGTTAATTGTTAATTCATATGTTTGACTGAAAATGGTTGGTTGTGGTTGTTAATTGATATTTATATAAGTTATGTGTTATATTTTGTTGTTACTAATGAATTTATTATATCATGGTTTGTTAATATATTGTTGTCTATGTTGTATCTGTTGGTTGGTGAATTTATGATGCTAAATGACTTTTCATGGTAATTGGTAGGGGTTATTACCTGCTATAATGGAAGAGTTGCTTGAGGTTGAGCATCGAATGTGTGCTAGGCGCATATGGTCAAACTGGTCTAAGAAGTGGAGAGGTAAAGAGAGAAGAAAACAGTTCTGGTTGTGTGCTAGGAGCAGTTTTGAGGTTGAACTCAAAGATCATCTGTAGGGGTTGAGTAAATTAGGGAAAGGAATAGTTGAAGAATTGTTATGTTATAATAAGGAAAATTGGGTAAGGGTATATCAAAGGGATGCAACCAAATGTGATTCTGTCGAGAACAATATGTGCGAGACTTTTAATGCGTGGATTTTAATATCCAGGCATAAGGCAATTATCACCATGTTGAATGAGATTCGAACGAAAATAATGCAAAGAATTCAGGTGATGAGGGATTTTGCAAACACATGGATTTCTGATATTGCTCCAACAGCAATAGAGAGGTACGAAAAGAATAAGGAGCATTCTATGGAGTGTGATATTCTATGGAATGGAGATGCAGGTTTCAAGGTTCAAGATGGGGCATATGGACATACTGTGGACTTAAGAAAATAGACTTACACCTGCAGGTCATGGTAGTTGAAGGGCATCCCTTGTGCACATGCTATTTTTGCATTGCAACATAGGAAAATAGAGCCTATGGACTTCATTTCCAAATGCTACCATAAGGCAACCTACTTGAAGACATATTCACACTACATTCAGCCAATTCCGGGCA
>CATIWK010376496.1:0-12362 GCA_949634005.1 Mallotus japonicus
TTCATGTTTTTCGACACATTTAGTCCTCAACTTTACAACACAAATAAAAGTACAGGGACTTATTGTGCACAAATAAAAAGTGCAGGGATTCAATGTGTCGAAAAATAAAAGTACAGGGATTCAATGTACACAAATAAAAGTGCAGGGACGCAATCCGGAAAAAAATAAAAATGCAGGGACCCAAAACATGGTTATGCCAAGAAAACAATAAGAAAGAAGAAGACATAATTTGATTTCACAAGTGTGGGGGCCCAAATAGAAGACAAACCCACGTGGACACGTGTCCCTACAAAACGTCAGCACAACTTGTCCAAATAATATCTCTATTTTTTAGTACACTTTGGACAAATTAATTTTGTTCTTCTTACTTAATGCATTTTGTTTTAGTATCTCAATTCTCAAAAAAAAAAAAAAAAAATTGTTTTCGTATCTCTCATCTCCAAATTTTCACTTTCACTTTCATTTTTGCTTTGATTTTTATTTTTAAAATTTTTTTTAATAAAAATTAATATTTGGACTCTAGATCAATTAAGTAAGAATACTAATAGAATACACTAATTAATTAGTTTTAATTAAAAATTAGTGTAACTAAAATATTACTGGTCAAGATGATCATCATTTTAGTATATTAATATTTTTATGCATATAATTTTTAAAATATAACTTTCGAAATTTTGATAGCACACACTATTTATATGTATATATATATTTTTTCCATTGGGACGAAAATGGAGAAGTACTAGTTGTTAATGGAGAAGTACTAGTTGTCCTCAAGGGATTAGTCATTTGCTCAGGACAAGGGTTTTACGCGGGTTATTCTTGAGGTTGATTCTAAGCTTGTAGTGCATTGGTTGAAGATGGGTTCAGTGTATGATGGACCTTTGTCCAATCTTGTTAATACTTGTTGTACTCTTATGCAACGGGTAGGGACTGTTAAAGTGCAACATGTGTTTAGAGAGGGTAATAAGGTTGCGGATTGGCTCTCTAATGAGGCTTTAAGGTACTCCCGAGGGGTTACGGATCTTCAAAGGACTCCATCAAGTGTCCGACAACATTTGATGAATGATCTTTTGGGTGTCTCCTGGATTAGGCAGATTGCTATCTAGTTTTGGGCAGCTGTGATGTTTTTCTTTTTTGTCTTTGGGGTCTCCCCCTCCCTTTGATCCAAAAAAAACTATTAAAATTTTTTAAACTCATTTTTTGAGTCATTACTATAAAGTGGGTCTCATATGCCTAAGGTGAGAATGAAAAATTGAATTCAGAATCTCTCACTTTCAAAAGCCTATTATATCTTAAATTAGGTGTCAAATATATACTTATGTAGTTTTTATTAAAAATAAAATAACTAACATGCTTTTATTAATGTTGTATATGGATATTTCTTTTTAATAGAATATATAATACCAAAAAATTAAATATTTTTAAGGATATCATAAAAGAAATAACTGAAAAGCAAGAACACCAATTCTTTTATTTTAAAACGAATTAAAATATGTTACAAATAACAATTCATCATTTGAGGCTTAATTTATATATAAAAAAAATGTAATCTTTCTATGTCTAATTGAATATGAGAAAGTTATAATTGAATATGCGGACAAGGGTTGTGGTGGCCATGCTAAAGATATATACCTAAACAAATATCTGCCTAACCAAAAGTAACATCCTCACCAATAAAATAAAGTAAAATAAAATAATAGTCATCATCTCACCATTAAATTAGAGCATATATTCGAATAGTGGAGAATCAGCACTTAAATGATTTTTTAAATTTAAATTGTGATAAATATAATTATATTAAATTAATTGTTAAAAAATTATTATTATTTTTATAGTTCAATTTAATAAAATTTAAATATCGATAATTTAAAATAATAGAAGATGTATTATTTATGTTGCATGGAAAAAAAAAATATGTAGGGAAATTTTATAGAAACAGACAACTTCAAATCTAAAACTTTATACCCATTGGCCACAAAAATCATAAACACTAGCCCTAAGACAACACCAGCCTCACAATATCCTCCAAAAATCAATCAAATGAATCATCATCATTTTCACTTGCATTGAAAGCCTCTCTTTTTCAGTTTCTTTTTTCTTTTTATTTTGGGCAACAAATATTCTTAACTAAACCACTCAAATTGGAATCCAATAATCCAACAAATAGACACGTATACTTGTCATTTACCATACAAAAACCTCCCACTTGTGGCCTTGACGTGTAGACTAACTCCCCCCACCCATTTTTTCTTAGAATTTTTTTTTTTTTCAAATCTAGCATCTAATAATTATATATATACCCACGTAATATATTTTTGTTAATTATATAAAATATTTGATATATAATAATTATTAGTTAAAATTAATTGTCCAAAGTTCTTTTAATTTAAACGATCGTTTAGTATATATATAACTGTATTAAATTAATTATTCGAAGTGAGTTGAAGTATTTAAGTAATAATTTTTCTTTAAAAGTATTATAAAGTATACGATTTAAATTCTATTGTCGTCAATTTAAACAGGAAGAACTACCCTTATCATATAAGCAATCTATTGATGTTTAGATCAAAATCTAGTAAATCCTTAAATAATATCCCATTTTCACCTATAGAGACATAAATAACTCATCCTTCTTATAGTGTATTTTATAGTCTTTCTTTCACCAAAAAGGTTCCATAGGGAAAAGATTGGATTATATTAGATAACATTATCAACAAAGAACCAAGAAACAAGAAGTAGAAAAAGAAAGAATACTTTCCACCCATGAAAGGAAACTCCACCACCAACATGAAGAATATTCATCATCAAAATATTCCTTCACTTCCATTTGAGGCAAGCAAAACCATTCTCCAATCTAGCCATTCTCTTAATTTCCTAAAACAAACCTCTTCTTCCAAAACTTTTCATCAAGAAAATGATGGTAGCAGGATTAATATCAATGGCTTCAAATGCACATCTTCTTCTTCAAATCCCACTCACAAATACTCTAATGACCAAGAAATGGCTCTACATGGCTTGCCAGGAGATCAGGAAATGAAGAGTAAAGAAGAGGCAAGCAGTGGTGCTTCAAGAGGAGGATTGTTGCAGCAGGATGATTGTGGACGTGAAAGACTGAAGAGACATAGGGTTGAAGTTGCAGGTAGAGTTTGGATTCCTGATATATGGGGTCAAGAGGAGCTTTTGAAGGATTGGATCGATTATTCTACATTTGATGCTCCATTAATCCCTAATAGGATTATGTCCGCTCGTGCAGCTTTAGTTGAAGAAGGAAGAAGAGCAACTTCAGCAAGAATAAGAATAGAAAACAGGTGTTGATAATGAGTATTATCAGTTATTTGTTTTCATTTCTTTTCTTTTTCATTGTTTTGATCATGATTATGAAACTGTTTTCTCTCGATTCTTGTTGATATTAGAGTTTAAAATCAAAAGAAAAAAAAATCACCCATTGATGGTTAATTTCCTTAATTTTCTTGACTATGAGATTCCTTTCTTTCTGCTTCTATTTCAAAAATGATACCTGATGTTGAGTAGCCATTTTATTTGGTGCTAATGTTGCACTCAAGGACTATTGTTTTGAATTTAATTCTGTAGTTAAGATGATGACTTCGCACATCTCTGAATTGTTTGGTGGAGGTTAGATCACTATGGATAACTCGTCCTTCCCACCAGAAATTGGGTGACCAACTTGCCAGCCCTTCATTCTGTGGAACATAAGAACAGTGATTTTGAAGCCTGGTATCTCCCTTTTCAAGACTAGATGTACATATTTTTTTCAAGAGTAATTCTAGCTATACATCTATTACTATTAGACAGAATTCAGTTTGACCAAATGAGAAATTACCATAAAAATGATAAAAATTACATGTACGATCTTTTTGTTTCTGGTAACCAAAACAAATCCAGTTGAGTTAAAAACCTGGAGTCATTCTCAATCCCGGTAAATAAATATAAACTTGCCTCGAGTTGCAACTGAGTTATAACCAAAACTTCTCATAAAAATTATTGCCTCTGTCTGTAATGTGACAATCAACAATTCTACTAGTAATCACCGTGACAATTCCCTTGTACATGTATCATGTGTCTTGATTTCATGGGGAAAAAAAACATCATTATCTCTAATGATGTGGCCATGAATTACATGACTAAAGAGTGTTCGTTCCTACAGCTTTATCATACATATCACAAACCTCAATGAAGTGTGTACAAGAACAGGATGGGGAAAAAAGAAGTATCCAAAAGGTTGTATCAGGTTAGCGTTGCCAGTTCCCAAATCTTTATTGATCCATCATCACTTGCTGAAGCAAGAATCCGATTCTCCTGTTACATACAAGGAAAACGTTACAATTGTCACTGCACTCCTATGGACACAAATACAATCCACAAATCTCCAGAAGAAATCATACCCCAGGGGCCCATTGCACAGAATTTATGTCCATATCATGAGCCTTTTCTCTTTTCAACAGTAGTTTGTATGAAGGGCCATTAACCTGTAATAAACAAAATTGGGTCTTTTGAATAAAGTCCTTATTTTCTTGACTCAACAATCAAAATCAGAGGCCAGTTCTGAAACTTTCTAGGATTCATAACTGAAGTTCATAAAATCACATGTCCTTATATGCATTCCTTCAGGAAACTTCAAAACTCAAATAATTCTTCATTTGGTTTAAATATATGTAATCTCGGCCTTTGATGCAGAATTTGATTCCATTATTGTTTCATTTCATTTAATTCTTTCTAAGCTCATGAATCCTGCGTGTATATTAAATCAAACATGGCACAGGCACCTGTGCACGTACTTTCACTTGCATCAAAACCAACAATACTATTCCAATAACAATGTAAAACAATGAAGCAATTTCCGTGGCACAAAAGAGATGCAATGAATGTGAGGGTGAAATGATAAAGTACCAAACCATCTTTACTCTCCACAAAAAATCGAATACCATCATCAGCTGCTCCACTGGCTATAATACCTTCCCTGTCATGTTCATACCCCCAAATATTATCAATCAATATCAGAAAATAAAAGAAATATCTCAGTGATGCAGATGAAATTAGAACGCAAGGTGCCAAAAAAAGACATTCTAATATATATTTAGAGATTCCATGATATCCCTAATAAGACAAACTGAAATCCTGAATCAGATGAAAGACCTGTTCCTGTTACCAGTATTTACTTCCTTCCCCTTTTCAACGAAGTGAGATGCACGAGAATCATTTAATTAACTAGCAAAGCTAAGCCATCTTATATTTTTGAAATGAAAAAATGTAGTGTAAAATAAGCCAATCTATGGTATAAAGTTCATTAAACCACAATTTATTGCTGTTGTTTTTGGGGATCAACACTGCAAATCATGATATTTGCAGGAGTCGAGATAACAGTCATCACAAGAACATTTCTTCAAGATATCAAGGAGATATCTTTTATTGAAGTCGCAGTGCATTTAAAGCCTTAGAAACATGTGACCACAGTTTGAACATGTTAATGGCAGATTAACATAAACATAGCCTTGCTTATCTATAAAAACAATGAAAAACTGAAAAGGTAAACATAGCAAAAAATAGAGTCAAACCCAAGTATGGCTATTTTATTCATACAACTAAAGAAGAGCTCATGTGAACTGAACCCTCAACAGCCAAGCATTGAATAATTTGATGTGCACAAGTGCACCATGCAAACATGTGAGAGTAGGAGAGAGGTGGTAAGGGAATTGAACAACATGAATAGGAAATAGTTGTTGCAGTTAATTGAAAGCTTCAATACCTTGACCAGTGAACTGAAAAGATCGTTCGATCATGATATCCTGAGAGTGTGCAAATGTGATTCCTGAAAGCCAAACCATGTTACCATTACTTGCAAGTTTGTATTAGTATAATATTCGAAAGAGTATTATTAATGCTATCAAATGTAACAGATCCAATAAGTGCATGTTCCTCACCAAGATGCATGGTCATCACCAGAAACCATCCTGCCAATATCTGTTTCCCATATCTTTAGAGTAAGATCATCACTGCAAAATAAATCCAATTTCCTTTCAGTTTCCTTCCAAGAATGATTCTACTTCTGTTTGTGGTGGAATCCCTAAACATCAACAAAATAACCATCCCAAATCCCAGTCAACACTTAAGCAAGGAAAGAAGTTCCACATACCTACAGGTGACCATTTTGTCACCTTCGGCGTTAAAAGAAATTGCCCAAACCGTAGAAGTGTGACCACTGAAAAGAAAAAAAGCCATGTTGAATTAGGCCAACTGCCATATTGCAAAAAAATTGCCAATAGACCAACAAAAAACTTATTCCCATGCATATAAATTTCATAACAGCATAACAAAGAAATGACTGTTCAAAAGAGGAATTAAGAAAAATAGAAAGGAAAGCAAATTGAGATCAAGAAAGGGGCAAGTATAATACTTGTTAGATTCACCCAATGTCTGGACACATCGCCAATCACCATCACCATCCCCAGCCCAAACCTGTGAAAAAAAATGTTTTCTAAAGCTTTACACTCACACTTATGCCTTTGATAATAGAAGAATAGCCGTTAAATTCTTATACAAGAATATGATTGATAAATAAATTGCAATTTAACCCATACTGTATATCAGTACCTTAATAGTGTTATCATAGCTGCAAGAGAACAAAATGTCCATTGTTGGATGCCATTTGACCATTTTAACATCTTGTGTGTGTCCTTGCAATACTGAAGCACACTCAAATTCATTCCCTGGCATTACCTCCCAAATCCACACAGTTTTGTCTCGACTGCATGTTGCGAGCAATGACCCGGAGGCATTCCAAGACACACTTTTGACTTCATTTTCATGACCCTATTTACCAAAAAAAAAATGATATGAGAACTAAACATGAACTAATAACAAAGGGGTGCAGGCAGGAATTGATATGACAACCAACAATGAAGTTTCCAGCAACATGAACAGATAACACATTTAATAATGATATATATACCTCCAAAGTAGAAACACATTCAAAATCACCCCCAACATTTTCCCAAATGGCAGTAGTGGCATCAAAGCTAGCAGTAGCCAATAATTTCCCGGACGGCGACCAAGCACAAGACCGAACAGTTCTAGTGTGAGTCTCTTCCAAAATTGCCTGCATAATCACATTACACCATTACAAATTCCATAACTAAACCAACCAAACTCCATTATATATAGCATTGAGTTTTCACATTGATCATTATCAGTGAATACTATAAACATCGCTTATTCCATTCTTGAAATAAAACTATACAAAAATTATATCATCGACACAATAGAATTCAACTTGATGCTAATTCACAAATAATAGAAAAATAATTAAAAAAAAGTTGAGAAAATGAAAACCTTGCAATCAAAAATGCGAGAGGAAGGATTCTGCTGCCAGATTCGAACGGTTTTATCACCGCTGCAAGAAGCAAAAACCGCCGGACTTTCGCCGCTACCGGTGGCTGGATTCCAAGCGAGACTCCAAACCCTATCTTTGTGACCTTCGAGCTTTTGAAGCTCTTTAAGCTCAAAGTTACCGTCGATCAAATCCATAGCTTATCGAATTATAGAGACCTGAGATTACAATGAAGAGCTTTGATCGGAGACAATACAATTTCAGTGATCGATTTGCTAACAAGTAGCAGCAGCTGAAGTTGAAGTCGAAGTTGAAAGTCGTTTGCACGCTCGCCGCCTAAACAGAAAACGAGCGTGGCCTAGTTTTGCGGTATTTGTTTTGTCGTTTAAATGAATAATTACTGAAACGCTCCTCCAGTTTTACCTAATTTTGAAATTTAGTACATGTTACAATTATTTTAGTATTAACACTTTTTAAGAAAACTTCATAATTTTCTTTAAAAAAAAAAAACTTCATAATTTTAAGAGCTTAACCAATTTTAAAATAGGGCCTCTGGCAAATATCCAAATGTTTATATCTGTATAAATTAAATTAGAATCATTAGATTAATTTTTATTTAATTATAATTATTAATTATTTTATAAAATATATCAATAATTATAATTAAATAAATATTAATTTAACGGTTATTTGTATAAATTCATATATCATTAATCAACTGCTATGAATTTGATTTTTGTCTCTTTCTCACTATATTCAAAAGAATAACTATAAACTAAATTTAAAATTTTAATAAAAATAAATCTAAAATGAACTAAATAAATTCAAATATCTTATTTTAATTAGAATAAACTTAAAAAATGTAATAAAAATAAATTTAAATTGAGCTAAATAAATTTAAATATCTTATTTTAGTTAGAAATAAACTTTTCCTTTAATTTTATACTAAAAAAATTTCAATCAACTTTGTATCTATAAATTAACATATATTTATATTGATAAAATTATATTGTATTATATTACATAAAAATTGTTAAAAATTATATAAATATAAAAATAACTAAGCATGTATATACATATATCACTATTTTCTTAGTAGAAAAGAATATTTATAGTCCAAAATTAAATAAACAAATAAAAAATTATTTTAATGTTAAAAATTATTTTAGTGTTATATATATTTAATTTTTAACTATCACAGAATGATTATTTTTTTCATAAATTAAAAAATTATTAAATTTAAATTTGGGCTTCTTAAAGTTTATAAAATAATTAAATTCAACCAAAGTTCATATATTTATTATAATTCATACTTTCTTCGTAACGTCCACATAATGCATTTACATTTATTTGCATAACATGCATATCATATAGACATGAAGAATACATGGATTAATAGTAATATATGTATATATATATATATATTAAGGAATTGATGATGTGGCTAATGAAGACCAAATATATATATATATATATATATATATATTGATATAAATGCAATTGATTGTTTTAAACAAAATGATGCATGTTGGACTAGGGTGTAGGATATGTGGCAACCTTAAGGTAAAAGAAACAAATAAAATAAATAGAAGGGAAGGGCATCCGATAGAAAAGGAGAAGGTAGAGTAGGTTTGTTTATCATTTCTTCTTCTTCATTAAAAAAAAATTAAAGCTCTAAATTTTTTAGAGGGAATTGAAGGTTTAGAATTAATTTCCAGATCACCATATTCATCTTCAAAGGCTTTAAAGGTTTACTGGTAAGTAATTTTAGTATTTCGTGTTGAATTGGGTTGGTATTTAAATGTGCAGAATTCGGATTCTTAGGAACTGGTTTTTCTTTCTTAATGCTTTGATCATATCTTAAGCTAGGAAGCTTAAAATTAAGTGTTATTTGATGATTTGGAAATTTTGTTGAGTATCTAAAACTTTTCCTCTTTTATCTTGATCTAATTCAAAATCAATGTCAGTGTATTTAAAGGAAACATTTTATTGCTCAGTTACCATCATTGGTCTGAGTAAGGTGGATTGATTCTTATGGTTCTTCCTTTATGCACCTCCAATTGAAGAAAAATTAATTTTGAATTACTCTAGACACATAGGGTTTATGATCTGGAAAGTTTCATTTAGAGATTCATTGTATAGAATTAGTGGTGAATTTTTAAAGTCACCTTATTAAATCTGTCATAATTGGCAGCTTTATATGTTTAGATAGTTTAGTGATGTTATCATGCTAGATGAGATATAATTATTTTTATTTTTATTTGGATGTTTATAAATAAGTAAATTATGACCTATTTTAGCTAAACCATATGGAGATGGGGCTGTCACAAATGTAAATACAAGCAAAGGGAAGGAAGCAATAAAGGTAGGAGAATAACCTAATGTTCTATGTAAATATAGCATATAAAATAATTAATTATAATTTTATTTGTTAAGCTAATTGGTTATGGGTAAAATGCATATTCTAATGATATGGCTTCGACAATTATTCTGCTGAATTTTTAATTGTTGTATTGATGGTTGCTTGTTTTGAGATAAGATTGTACACATGAATGGTGGTTGTTAAATTTGGGTGTTCTGTTTGAGTGAGAGCAGAATAATTGTTGAAGCCATATCTAGAGATATATAACTCCAAATGGGGTTATGTTTATTTGTATAAAAACTTGGAGATGTTATTTACAAAATTAATAGAAATAGAGAAAGTGTAATTTTGCTGTTTTGATGGACAATTTGGGCAATACTTTCTGTTGCTTAATTTCATTGACAGCTTGACCATGATGGATTGTTCTTAATGTTTCTCTTTCTATATAAGTCCAATTGATGTGAAATCAATTGCAAATTAATTTAGACTTATAATTCTATTGATCTTGAGAAGATGGCTTTAATACTCATAACGTGGAATTTTTGGTGTATTTTTGAATTTACACGATCAATTCTGCCATATTGAAATATGGGATATTTTTGGTATATTGGTGAAATTTGCACTACTGAATTTTCCACGTTGAAAAATGAGTATATGTTTGGTTTATTATTAGTCTCTGATGTATTATGGGATGTAAATTGTTTAATGGAGTGGTATGTGATGTATATGTAAATATAAGAAATATGATTGGATGAGTATGAGGACGCAATGCTACTTGCAAATGAAGCAAGGCTATGTGCATTACGGAATTCCCCAAATATGCCTTAAAAAGGCTAAAGAAAAATGCTGCCTAAGATTATGGCAGGCTGTGTACGAAAAATGCTGTATAAGATTATTGCAGGCTGTGTGTGGAAAATGCTGCATAAGATTATGGCAGGCTGTGTGCGAATTGGGATCCATAAATAAATGAAAGAAGTTTTGATTATATATATATATATATATATTTGTAATTCACAAGTACATTACTGTCCAAAATGGAGAAAAACTTTATGGTATGTACATATTATAAATTCATAGCTAAACATTGAATGGATGGAAAATTGATCATGCTACATGTTTGAATGTGTTATTTTTCATAGGATATTATGTTATTCCTTTACTGAGTTGCAGGCTCACTCCTCTGCATTATTTTTCAGGAGTAAAAGATTTGTAGTTGATTTTGAAGAAATATGTGCATCCATCACACTAGCATCGTGTCAGGTGGGTCAGTAGGAGGTCGTCTTCAGTTTTTTTCTAGAATGGAGCTTGTTTAGTAAATTTTTATATTTCGCATGAAGTCTAGTGTACTGTATTTAAATAGTGTGAGGATAGATGTGAAATACTTAGTGTTGTGAGCCATTGTGGTGTGTAATATGTGTAAATAAAAAAAATATCTCGTTAACCATATTGACTTGTGAATTAAATTTAATATTGTTGGATATATTATTTATTAGTCACATGCATACAATGTATGCCTGACATCCTAACAGGTGTCATAGCTCAAGCTCTGAAATAAATCCAAAGCACTATCACAAGTATGAGAAGACAACCCAAAAGCAGTAGAAATAGCCGACTATAAATGTGTAGCATATTGGCAATGCAAGAAAAGATGTGAAAGTGATTTTGAAGCATTACCACATAGGCGACAAATAGAGATGATAGGCAAACCTCTAAGTCTAAGAACATCATCTGTAGGAAGCTTCTCATTAAATAGGTGCCAACAAGATAGTTTTGCCAACGTGAGTGACACCAATTCTTGACTGGAAGAGAGTGACGCTCAAAATCATAAATAGCCCAACAAGTAATATGCCCATCCATTGATCCTTTCCAAACTAACAGATCCTCATCCAACACAGAAGGGACATATGCATGAATCTCTGCCACTAAATTAGGAAAAGTAGTGGAGAGAAGAGATGGTAAATGACATTCATTATCAATATAAAAATCCGAAACCAATCCAAAAAGAAACTTCCTACGGTGAATAGGCAAGTGCAATTTATCCACAAGAGAAGAGCCAATCCAAATATCATGCCAAAAGCTAACTTGGGAATTTCTACCAATCACCCAAATAGCATTATGCTGAAGTTGCACATAAATCAATTTAATAGAGCCCTATATACAAGAGATAACCCGGCGAGGTGAATTATAAACCTTTAAATACCAACGCTGAAGAAAATGAAATATAAACCCATCCTTAGCCATGATTGAACCAGCTAATTTATGAAGAAGAGCTGAATTCAAAAGAGATAAATTCTTAATTCCCAAACCGCCTTCATCTTTAGGGGAGCAACATTGATTCCAAGGAACCACAATCAGTTTCTTGCTTATAATTGAGCCAGTCCAAACAAAGTTATTAATAGCCTTCTCCATATATTTAATCAGGTGAAGAGGCCATTTATACACCATAAAACTATGAATTAAAGAACTAGTAATGACAAAATTGGCTAAGCAAATCTAACCTGCCATAGAGAAAAGACAACCTGACCACCCATTAAATCTGTGGAGAATAGAATCAGCAACCTGAATCAGATGAGAGTACTTTGGTGTGCCTTTAAAGAGAGGAACTCCCAAATAACGAAAAGGCAGAGAACCCAGTCTCATGTTGGATAAGGAACA
>CATIWK010376658.1:0-10279 GCA_949634005.1 Mallotus japonicus
TTTTTTTTGTATATGTTAGTGTCCAAAGTCCAAACAGATGTTGGGCTAATTTTATTCATATTATTTTGAATGCTTTTTTTAATTAATCTGTTGAAAAATGAGTTGGGTTTTCAAATTTTAAAGCCCGGCCCTTAGTGGCCCAAATCATAAAACCGAACCGATAAAACCGAAAAAATTTCGGTTACCGACCGTTCGGTTTAAATCATAGATCGGTCGGTTTCGGTTGTCAAACATACACCTGTCAAACCGGTCAGTTTATGGTTCTTGCCAACTGAACCGACCAAAACCGACCGATGCTCTCCCCTAGTTGCAACACGTAACCATTCACTCTTACACCCACTGTGTCCCCATGGCCGGCCTCCATCTAGCCACATTCTACAATCCAACGCGTCTTTGTCGATAGTACGGGCAAAAACAACTAATCCTAGAGCTTATGCATGAATTCGAACCAGGACCCCTTTCTCAAAATTTTCTAGACAATTTCACTGCTACTTGGTCTCAAAGAACCCTTCAGAGGAACATAGACTACAATGGAGATCCATCCACCGATGACCAGTACAAGGCGTGGGTTCAATTACAACAGACAGAGAAAGATGAGTTTATTAGAAATAAAAGGACCATAGATCTGCAAGCATCGAGTGCTCAGAGTGTTCATCAAAAGAAAAGGAAACAAAATTAGGTTATGAATTAAGTCATCATTTCCCTTTTGTTAGATAGAGTTTCCTTTTATAGTTAAACGGTTTGTACTAGGCACTTAATGCAATGTTTGACAATAATTAGAACAATCTGTTTCATTTAATTTAAGCACAACATGCATATACATTTTTCTTCTGACATATCTTATGTCGTTAGTTAGCTTGCCCTTGCAAGTTTTCTATCTAACCATTTTTCACTCTCTCTCTCCTTTTACATGTCCTTAACTTTTGTCTGGACCGCCTCTTTCAAGGTTTTCAATCCAACAGGACTTTATATTATTATTATTATTATTATTATTATTTTAGTCTCTAATTTTTTTCTAGACAGCCTCGTTTAGGAGGTTTTCTCCCTAGCGAGACTCTCATAGGAAGTATTTCTTCAGTTTGTCAAGGTTAATGGGCTCTTTCAACTCGTTCCCTTCCAAATCAAATATAATAGTAGCGCCTTTGGAGAATAACTTCTTCACTAGATACGGGCCTTCCCAATTAGGCTTGAACTTGCCTCGCGGGTCGGTCATGATCGGCTTCGTGAGCTTCAACACTAAATCGCCCTCTTTAATCTTCCCTAGCTTGATTTTCTTATTATAGGCTCGAGCTATTCTTTTCTAATAAAAATGCGAATGATACATGGCGTTCATCCTTTTCTCGTCTAACAACACGAGCTGTGCTAAACGGCTTTCCACCCACTGATACTCGGGAATTTTAGATTCTAACAGAACTCTCAATCATCGAATCTCAACCTCTACCGGCAATATAGCTTTACATTCATACACTAAGGAATACGGAGTGACTCCCGTCAATGCTCTAGCAGTAGTCCTATATCCCCATAGTGCAAATTGCAAATAGTCCGCCCAATCCTTGTAATTCTCCAGCATCTTAGCCAGGATCCTTTTCACATTCTTATTGGTGGCTTCTACTGCACCATCCGCTTGCGGTCTCTACGGAGATGATCTATAATGTTCAATTTTATACTCTTATAGTAGAGCGGTGGTTTCTGCTCGAAACTGAACTCCATTGTCTTTAACGACATGATGAGGCAATTTGTATCGATAAATTATGTTCTTTTCAATAAACCTTTCCATTTGTTTTGACCCGACAGTAGCATACGACTCCGCTTCAACCCATTTGGAGAAATAATCGATGGCCACCACGATATAAAGATGACCGTTTAATGCCTTTAGTCTCACTTCCCCTATGATGTCAATTTCCCAAACTACAAAACGGCCATGGAGAAGTCATTCCTTGTAGTTCCATAAATGGCAAATGGCTGACATCACCATAGGCTTGACAGTTATGACATTTCTTTACAAACTTGACACAATCTGTTTCCATGGTTAGCCAGAAATATCCTTGATGAGCTATCTTCTTTGCCAAAATTGTCCCATTCATATGTGGCCCACACACTCCTTCGTGCACTGCCTCCATGAGCTTCTGAGCTTCACCCTTATCAACACATCTCAAATGGACACCAGTTGGCATTCTCTTATACAGCATTATGTTATAGCTGATGAACTATCTTGACAACATCCTCAAAGACATCCTTTCTTTCTTTTCCACGTCCTCAGGGAACTGTCCAGTCTCTAAGTATCACTGTAGGTTATAGAACCAAGGCCTTTCAGCAGCATCCAGCGGCATTACTCTTATCTCTTTATAGTAAGGATATCAGGATTTTCCTAGAACTAGAGGCTTAACTTCGATCCGTTCTCTACTTTCCCACATAGAAGCCAACGTAGCTAAGGCATCTGCTATTTGGTTCTCTTCTCTTGGGAGATGAATAAATCTGCACTGAGTAAAAGACAGTGAAACATTAGCTAAATAATCCCAATACGGATGTAGTCTATCTTCTTTTACTTCCCACTCTTTAGAAGCTTGCTTCACAACTAGCATGGAATCACCGTATATAACAACATCTTCTGCCCCCATACTACGCAACGCTTCCAAATCGAAAATACAAGCCTTGTATTCAGCTTGATTATTTGTCACCTCAAATTCGAGCCTTTTCGCCATTGGGATCATTTGTCCTTCTGGTGTGACTAGAATTACACCAACACCCGCTCCCCGATTGTTGACTACTCCGTCGAAGTACATTTTCCATCCTTGAACTTCTATCGCTCCTAAATGCTTATCAGGAAACTCTAATCCCCACTTTTGTTCGTCGGTTATCGGGTTCTGGGCTAGAAAGTCTGCTACTGCTCTCCCCTTCCCCACCTTCTTTGCCATGTAGTCTATATCAAACTCAGTGAGCATAACAAACCACCTAGCTAGTTTTCCCGTAAGTGATGGTGTCTATTGAAGGTATCTCAGAGGGTCATGCTTAGAAATGACTTGTATCCTATAAGATTGGAAGTAGTGGCGGAGCTTCTTCATTGCCCAAATCACAACTAAACACGTCTTCTCCAGTAGATTATAGTTGACCTCGTACTGCAACAGCTTCTTACTCAAGTAATACACTGCGTGTTCAACCTTCCCCTTGCTTTCTTATGCTAACATAGCCCCCATTGCATGCCTCTCGATTGCCAGATAAAGAATCAAAGATTTACATGGTTTTAGTGGCTGCAAAATCGACGGGTTCATCAAATAATTCTTAATAGCTTCAAAAGCTTGTTGACACCTGTCATCCTAGATTACTGGTTGATTCTTCCTCAAAAGCTTAAAGATCGGCTCGTAAATGGCAGTCAACTTGGCTATGAACCTGCTAATGTACTGCAGCCGCCCGATAAACCCTCTGACTTCCTTTTCTGTCTTGGGCACTGGCATTTCACGGATTGCTTTGACTTTATCTAGATCAACTTCTATTCCTTTCTGGCTAACGAAGTGCCCTAGCAGTTTCCCAGATGTTACCTCGAAAATACACTTCTTTAGGTTCAATCTGAGATTATACCTTTCAGCCCTTGCTAAGAACTTGTCCAGAGCTTCAAAATGACCTTCTCTGGTTGTAGACTTTACCATTATGTCATCAACATACACTTCTATCTCCTTATGGATCATGTCATGCAGCAAGGCAGTGGCCATCCTCTGATAAGTAGCCCTTGCATTTTTCAACCCGAATGGCATGACTGTGTAATAGTAAATGCCCCACTCAGTGGTGAACGATATTTTTAGCTTGTCGATCAGCACCATCATGATCTGGTTGTATCCCGAAAAACCATCAATGAAGGAGTACATTACGTTGGAAGCCACATTATCGATAAGGGTGTCAATATGTGGCAATGGAAAGTCGTCTTTCGGGCAAGCTTTGTTCAAGTCTCTATAGTCCACGCACATCCTGACCCTTCCGTCTTTCTTGGGAACCGGAACTATATTTGCCAACCACTGGGTGTCCTCTACTACTTCTAGAAACTTCGCTTTCAACTACTTTTCAACTTCTTTTTTGACCAAAAGAGCCCATTCAGGTCTTAACCTTCTTTTCTTCTGATATGATCAGTGATATGTGAGGATACGTAGGGATTCTATGTTCCGCGATCTCCCTATCGATACCTGGCATATTTTCATAACCCCAAGTAATATATTTTTAGGGTTATCATTTATGCCTAAATTAAATGATTCAGTTTGTGTGGAATTAATATCAAACATATGCATGAAATCATCATCACAGACAGAATAACCATTAGGAAACACATCACATAAATAAGCAAAGTCAGACTTTATTGTATTCATTTTGGAAAAGAATAAATCATTAGTTTCAAACAAAGTAGCAAGAGAAATATCAAAATCATCATAGAAAAGATCCACGATCGAATCCAGGACATAGGTCTAGAGGTCTGGCTTCTCGTTCAGATCATCGATGTCTTTCACTTCCGGAGCAGCAACGTCCTCCTCAGGTTCTTCCTCACCCACTATCAGCTTTTCAATAAGGACATCCGCAGTATCAGCCTTCTTTACCCAATACGTATTCGGCGAAGATCTCGAATCCTGGAATGACTTCTCCAGCCATCAAAAGAGGTTCGGGAGTCCCACTGTAAGGATAACCTGTGCCTTCCTTCATAAAAGTCTCCCACAGGGCCTTTCTTTCATATTCAGCTTCCTCCTTCTCGAGTTGATCCCAAATCTCAAGTTCCTCCCTAGGATTATCACTTCCATCATATCCTATCCCATGCTGCAAAATTAGCATTTCATGCTCCACATGTTTAGGCATACCTTGCTGATTCTTCCCTAATCCCATACCAGGAAGGAAGTCCATGTTACGCATCATATGCAAGACCTTCTCACTCATCTCAGCCTCATAAATCATACAAACTTCAAAGCTGGGACTTATAGGAATCTCCTTAGGAGCTAGCTTCAAAGGGACTATAGCTACTTCAGTTTCTGCTGATATGGTGACAACTTTATCCTCGTGTGGAAATTTTATTTTCTGGTGAACGGTGGATGGCACACCACCTAGAGGATGGAACCAGGGCCTTCCCAGCAGAATGGCAAAGGTCACGGGAATGTCAATCATATGTAAATCAACCCAAGCCTTAATGGGTCCCATCTTGACCAATGCTCTAAATGTCCCTTCCATATTCCTTCTTGTATCATCATAAGCCTTTATAACCACTTTAGAAGGCTTCAGGTCTGCTACAGTCAACCCCAACTTTGGTAGGATTTTCAACGAGCACACATTAATAGCAGAAACGTTATCCACTATCAAGCAACACGTCATCTTTCCTTTCACATTTGCTTTAATGAACAAAGCCTTGTGGTGGTCCCTTCCTTCCAAAGGTAGATCATCATCAGAAAATACAATGGTTCCTTGAGGGGTTTCCATTAATGAACCAACCATTTATTCGGGTGTACAGCCCATAGAGATCTTCCTTTGATCCAAAGCCAGAACCAATGCTTCCTTGTGATCCCTGTAATGCATAAGTAGCTCCCAAATACTAGTAATAGTTTCTTCCTTCTTTGCCTTTCTTTTGAACTTTCTACCTTTTCTAGTTCTGGTTCAACGGGTTTGCTTTCTTCTTCTTTCTCTTCAACCTTCCCAATTGGCTGACTTGTCTTACTCTCCTCACTTTCCCATAGATCAATCCGCCCCTCGTTGTTGTCATCAGAGCTCCAGATATCCAAGACATGTACTGTAAGTTCTAAGAGTTGCTCTTTCTGATTGAGGTCTTTTGGTTCGGATTTTGGTATTTCGGGAGCGGCATTAGCAAAGGAGTTAAAGACTCGTTCCTCCGTCAAGCCGGTACCGATCATGAGGACAGGTGCATTTGGAGGTGGGACAGTTCAGTAGTTTGGTAGGGGATTGTTTTGTGTATTTGGCTTTCAGGTTTTAGGGTCGGTGATCTTACCCGCATCAATCAGGTCTTCAATTTCGTGCCTCAATCAGGCATAATTATCAGTGTCGTGCCCGATGGTCTGGTGGAATTTGCAAAAGAGTTTTGGGTTGACATTTGGTGCAGGTTGTTGTGAGGGTAAGGGTCGCAGTAAGTTCTTCTTAATCAGCTTTGCAAGAACTTTGGAAAGAGGTCACCCTGAGTTCGAAAACCTTCGAGGCTGCCTGACAGCATTAATCTGCACACTATTGCTTAGTTGTTATCTGATGGCATCAATTTGTACGTTACTGCTCGAACTAGCTCCTTCCTTACCCCTAGATCTTCCCCCAAAAAATCTCTTCTCTTGGGCCAAGTTTGACTCTTTCTGGACCCCAAACCTGTACATCTCTTTAAAATTGTGAATCCCAAGGTCTTTCAGCTTCCTAGACAGTATCGAAATGCAGCCTTCTATTGCTAACATCAATTAATCTGACTTAGCAGGTCTATGTCTTATCTGGGCCAACTTCCCTCTCCAACTTGTTAGGTACTCGACAAAAGACTCGCTGAACTTCTGTTTAGTATTTTGTAGATCTCTTAATGATACTTCCAATTGGACTTTAAGGCCATACTACTTCACGAATGCATCACATAATTCCTTCCTGTCGGATTGGACATGTGGTTCCAAAGCATAATACCAACAGATCAGTGCACCTTCTAATGACATAAGGAACTGCTTGACTATTTGAGCTTTAGTCAACCCAGTAGCTTTCATGTATGTCGCATATTGCTTCAGGTGCAAATGCGGGTCCTCAGTCCCAGAGTACTTCTTCATGTCAGGAAATTTGAATTTTTGAGGCAAGGGATCATCATCTTCGTCTAGGTTCAAATTAGTGTAGTCCATCGGTGCATCCATACCCTTTCCCTCATCATCATTTGCATTTGGGTCATGGCTTAGTCATGTTTTCGGCCCAGTCAGATTGTTCCACATTCTCTGCCTGACTTACATTTTTCCGACCTACTAGGTCATCTAGCACTGTCATGTCATCTTCTTCCCTCTCTTTTATCAGAATCTCCGTATCCAAATTAATCAGGGCAGACAGCTGTACCGGTTGCTTTTCTCGGATTAACTTGGTTATTTCCCCTATCATTTCCTTCATCATGGATCGAGATTCAGTGAACATCTCTTCTTTTAACTGTGCTTTAAAAGCCTCAAGATCAAAACCCCCTGCCATCACTTTTTTTGAATTTCTAACTAATCGACCGGAATCAGAGCAGACCTATACAAACGAGCTTGAAGGATCTATAGCTACAAAACCACTGGTTAGAATTATGCATGACGTGTATGCACGATATGCATGTCCGTTTTATTACTGAAAACAAGAAAGGAAACAAATACGTCTAATTTACATATAGCAAATAACAAAGTACAAAACTTCAAAATGAATGATCTCCACCCTTGTTCCTCCCACACACGTGTTCGATGGTGAGTTTCTTATTCTAGGATTGCTGGATTGGGTTTTAATTATCAGCAGGGGATAACAAAACCGACATATGCAAGAAACTCTCAAAATGGCTCAAACAAGTGATGGATTCTCCAAATAAGCCTTAAGTCCATCCTGAACGGGCCAAGAATGACATCAAGGCGCACTTTGTTAATATCCATCTATAACAGGCCAAAAATGGGTATGAGAGGCCAATTTTGGCAATATCCACTAAAAATGGGCTAGAAATAGGCATGAAAGGCCCATCTTGATAAGGTTCATTCATAGTGGGCTTTGAGTTTTATTTTGAGAATTCATTAAAGGGCATAAAACACATGCATTCGGGAAAATTTCTAAGAAAAATTGCTAAGTCACTACAAGAGCTTGAGTCTTGGGTAGTAGGCTTCGGCTCCCACAACTATATACATCCATATACATCTCCCCACTCAAGGGTCGAAGCAACGTGGATAGTACGTGTCGTGAGTGATAATAACCATATATTCTACTGCCTACGTTTCAGAATAATGACTATTATCGGGCTAATAGGGACTAAGTGCTCATTGTGTGCAAAAAGTGTAGTGAATGCAACAGGAATGCAAAAGAAATAAATGAATAATTAGAGATAATAAATCATAAAAACACTTGGAATCAGTTTCTCTATCCCCAGTGGAGTCGCCACTGTAGGCGGCGGGGCTTAGCGCGCCCCCAAGTGTTAGCAACCACGGCACTGTGTGGGCTCAAGGCCTACTAGGAAATACGAAATAGGTCTTAAAGCCTAATCAGAGATGGAGTCGCCACCCGGATAAAAGCCGTGATACACTTGTACAGCAATTGGATTCCGTGTCCCAGAAGACGGGTTCGGAAACTGGGTATGGACGTTTATATGTCCACCCGACCTTGCGATCGGCCTCCGTTTATGTTTTGTGTTTTATTACCCTTAATTATTCAATTATTTCCTTATTAACATGCAATGGTAATTGCCTTCAACCAATTGTCAAATTTTACACTTAAGTTCATGTTTGCACATTAATCCCATTTTATGCAATTAGCCTAAACATTCATCAAGAATAATAAATTACAACCATACATTCCAAATAAACGGGGAGAATGATTAAGGATTACAACACTTTGCTTTAAATAAAAGAGAAATAAACTGAAAATATACTAAAAATAAACCTTAATATACAGAAAATAAACCAGATATGTAGAAGTAAATCATCTTATATCCTCTCAAGAACTAATTAAGGGAACTATTTTCCCCTTAATTAGTAAATCACTCTGAGTTTCTGCAATGAACAAAAATTAATCTCCCAAAAACAAAAAAGAGATCCTATAAAAATAAATCTACAAAACTACTTTAAATTAAGTTAATACAAGTAGAGATTATTAATACTTGAATATTGACCTAAATAAAATAACAGAGATAATCATCATTAGAAAACTATGGATAGAAACATGTGGGAACTTACTAAAGTCAAAATCATGCATTATTTACATAAAATATCAAAGCAGAGTTGTGCAAAACTCTGGTGATGTGGCGATCGCCTCTTGACCAAGAGGCGATAGCCTTTTAGTCAAACTCTACAACACTAACAGATCTTTCTTTACTTCCATGTAAAGGAAAGAAATCACAAATAAACAAGTAAGATCCTACAAGAATGCTAAGTATTCTCAGATCATCATGCTATTAATATAACACAAGAAATATAAACAACTAACAATCTTAGAGGGCAATAAGTAAGAGAAAAGCAATTCTATGTAAACCAAGAACTTAAAAAGCTTAAAGAGAGGGATTCTTACCGTATAAATGAAGTTTAATGTCCCTAACTTAGCCCTCAGAAGCTGCTTAAGGATTGAAATCTCCTTCAAATGCAAGGATTCCTACTTCTCCTTCAAGAACAAACCTTTTCTAACGTAAATCCCCCTTCCTTCAAGAAGAACCTCCTTTCTTCTTTAAGAACGTTCCCTTCTTCTCTCCTCTCTATTTTCAGCTCCCTTAGTTTCTAAGTCTCCCAAGGCACACCCACCACCCTACTCTCTTTCCCATCATCACCTTTCCCTTAGCCTCCCTCTTTTCTCTCAAAAATCTCCTTTCCCACGTAGTTGTTGCAAAGCAAGATCAGGTGGGGCCACCCACTTGCTGTCATTGCCATGCTGCATTTAATGCAGCAGCAAGTGGGCTACTAAAGAGGCCATCGCCTCTTGGCTCTCTGGCCAGGAGGCGATCGCCTGATGCTGAAGGGGCGTCTCCTCTTCAGCTCCTAGGCTAAAGCTTGGTTAATTGGGCCATGGGCTTGGGCTCAATCCGGGTGCTAAAGGGTTTCACGCCTATTCAAGAAAAAGTTTCGGATGTCTCTTGCATTTGAACTCGAGCTTTCATCATTGGGCTTCCGTTGTGGACAGATCAACTGAAAAACCACAGTTCGTCCCCTATCGCGGGCCGACCGAATCGGGTGTCTATAAATATATATTAACATTTTTATTTTATATACTATTATCATTCTGAAAAGACATTAATAATTTTAAAAAAACACAAATATTTTCTTCATAATTCTTTATTAATTCTATTTTTACTTCAAATTTCTAAAATTAATTACATAAATTTTTACTTTAATAATTAATGTTAACAATAAAATATATTAAATTTAAAATTTTTAATTAATCACATGTAATGTTACTAAAATAAAAAATAAAAAATCACATGTACGCACATTATCCCCAGCATATTATGCAAAAGGCACAAAAAAAGCCTCCAACTTAAATGAGAAGAACATATAACATCTTAAATTTAGTATTGATTTGTCGAAGTCTATACACTTTTAAAAATGACACAATTAGGCCTTCTATTTAACATTTACTTAACATATGT
>CATIWK010376727.1:0-10803 GCA_949634005.1 Mallotus japonicus
CCTAAGACTAATCCAAAGCCCAAGCATCTTGTCTAGACCCATTTGATTAATGGATTGGGCTAGGACCAAGAGTTGGCCCAAACATAAAGCCCAAGTCTATTAATTAGATATAGTCAAATTTGTCTTAGTTGACATTGTTGATTTTGACTATATTAAAGTGAGATCACATGGACATTATGAGAATGGATGTAGAGAATAATATATATGAGATATATATGTATTTTCTACTTAATTCTTAATATAATTGGTCATTATCCTTTAAGTGGATATATGTGATCTAATGGGGTCATGTGACAAGGAGCCTCTTTTTCTCTACAATTATCACTTGCCATAAATATGTCTTAAAGAAAAGAAGATATCAAGTTGGTGGTGATTGGGTAGAGTTAATGGGTAATGTCATTATTCTCTACTCTTATTTCTAGCCAATCATATCTCTAAGAGTTAGTAGATATTAATTGGTGAGAAGAAAAAGGTATTAATTGGTGTGAGAGGAGAGAAAAACGTGGGGGTATAAGATACACACAAGAAAATGAAAAGAAACTTAACATATACACAAAAGAAGAAACCTTAAGCTCTTGCCAATGTGGTCAAGTGATGGTGCAAGCATGTGAAGGTCAATTGAGAGGGACATGCTACCACCACATGATCAAGGCAAGATGGAGCTATGGTGAAGCTTGGTGTCTTAAGCTAGAGGCCTCACATGTGGGAGGCTTGAAGAGATGATTCATGGGATGAATCATGAAGATAAACTATTGTAGTAGATAAATATGGTCTACACCAAACAATTGGGAATTTGTAAGTTTCCTTGAAACTTAAAATTTCTCGGTTGTTGATTACTTGGTTATTTATGTTGAATATATGATTAGTTGTGTGTTAAGTTGCAAATTGGATCCTAGGGATTAGAATTCTAGATGAGTTCTAGGTTATATTAGAGAAAAATTTTGAAATTAGCTCCAATTAGGATTTGATTCCTAATTGCATAACCGGTTCCCAAAAATTTTTACATGGTGCTCTTGATAAAGAGGTTTATATACAACAACCACCGAGCTTCATTCATCATCAATTTATAGACTTTGTTTGCAAGCTTCACCGATCTCTTTACGGCTTAAAACAAGCTCCCATTCAGTGGCATAAATGTCTGACTTCCGTATTAAAGGATATTGGCTTCATTGGGTCCAAAACGAACATCTCTCTTTACTACTACACTTCGGCTAATGTGATAGCTTTTTGCTTAATCTATGTCGATGACTTGGTTCTCACCTGCTCCTCCACAAAGTTCATGCATCACATTGTTCAATCACTCACTTGTAAGTTTGCTCTAAAAGATCTTAGCACCATTAACTACTTCTTGGGCATTGAAGTCATGTCCACAAAGGATGGTTTCTTTTTAACTCAACAAAAATACATCACCGATCTCCTTGCCAAAGCATAGATGCTTGGTGCTAAGGGCATAAGCACCCCTTCATATGTTTCCACAAAACTCTCTCTTCACATTGGCAACAAACTCCCTGAAGCCAGCACTTACCGCTCCATTGTAGAAGGCCTGCAATATTTGTCTTTTACAAGACTCGACATCTCCTTTGCCATCAACAAAGCATCTCAATTTCTACATGCTCCGAAAGATGCTCATTGGAGTGGTGTAAAACGCATCTTGCATTATCTACAAGATACCAAACATCATGGCCTCCTTATCTGTCAATCATCTTCCTTTGCATTCAATGCCTACAGTGACACCGATTGGGCTAGCTCACCAGATGATTGGAAATCAACAATGGAATTTGCAATTTATTGGCACCAATATTATCTCATGGAGTTCCCACAAGCAAAGGTGTGCTGCCCGCAGCTCCACTGAATCTGAATATCGCTTACTTGCCATGACAGTCCAAGAACTTAATTGGCTTTAATCACTTTTGCATGAGCTGGGTTTTCAGAATTTGCCGACACCCAAGCTGTGGTGTGACAACTTGAGCGTCACCTATCTCACGACGATGCCAGTTTTTCATTCCCGGTCTAAACACCTAGAGATTGACTTCCATTTTGTCCGAGATAAGGTTTCCCAAAAAACCTTACAAGTCCAATACATTTCATCTGAAGATCAAATAGCAGACCTGCTCACCAAGCCACTGCCCAGACGACGATATCACTTTCTGCGTTCTAAGCTGAATGTGCTTTCCTCCCCGTTCATCTTGCGGGAGGGTGATAAGAATACTAAAGATAATGGATAAGCACACGCTAACTTCTAGCTAATACTGATCCTATTGTAGTTTATCATTCTATTGTAACCAATCTCTACTGTATATATTGTATTCATCAATGATAATACTATCAACTTGCCAAACCATTAACATCTTTCACTTTTGCAAGAGATTCAGGCTTTATACCAGAAGTCACCTTTTTACATATCTGTGCCATATTGGTACATTCACTGTATGGATACTCCAAAGTAACCATCTCTAGAATGCACATCCCAAAATCATAGATGTCAACGAGTTCATTGAATTTGCCACCTTGTTCATAAATCTCAGGAGCCATGAATTCAGGAGTGCCCCTCACAATACTTGGTACTGAACTCTGATCCTGATCCATCAGGATTGCAATTCTAAAATCTGCAATCTTAACTTCTCCATTGGATCCATTAACCAATAGATTGTCACACTTGATGTCGCGATGAATGATGCAAGGATCATGAGTATGCAAAAAGTGTAAACCTCTGAGAATCTGCCTGGCCCAGTTCTTGATAGCTTGAATTCCAACATTCTTGTGCTTATTAATACAGTAATTCCTCAAGGACCCAAAAGTAAATAACTCGGTGATCATGTTTAGATTCTTTTTTTCATCATCAACCCAATAATGAAAGATTTTCATAATATTTTCATGCTTTAACGACCTCAGCAGGTTGACCTCTGAAAATAAGGTGTCGAGCTTATCAGGTTTAATAGTTACCTGGTTCCAAGCAACTTCAATGCCTTTAACTTGATCGAAACTCTTTTAAACGATCTTCGACTGTCCTCTACCCAAGATTTGACTACGTCTGACGTATCTACCAGTGGGGTCTATCTCCACAAACTCATCACCAGTTGCTTCATCTCCAAGGTGCATCGAAGGAATACCAGTAGGTGCAGCCGATTGCTGCTCTGTCTTTGTGGGTTTTCTGTGCAGAAAATGCTTAAAGTTCTTAAGTAACATACTTTAAAATGAGAGTAATTTGCAGTCACTAGCGTTTAGATGAATGGATGAATCGATGTATTTAACTTTCAAAGGTTTTATCGGTGTTTTTCAGAGAAGGCTTCTGAAGCAGCGGAATAAGAATCCATGTTTTTGAGAAAATGCCTCTGAAGCGATGGCATATAAACCCAAAAAACCATCATCTTCTTGAGACGACTGAAGTCAAGAAAAAGATGAACAATGAAATGAAACGAGAAAGAAAGAAGACAAAAACGAAGATAAAATTAAAACAAAGATGAAGATTGAAGATTGGTACCTGAAGTTTTGATTGCAAACTGAGAAGGCTAAGCCTTAAATAAGCGTACAAACTGCAGAGTCCTAAGTCCTAATAAAGACTTTTCCAAAAGGGATAATGAATTCACAAGTTCTATAAGTTTTCAAAAATTACAATCAAGTCCTAATTTTTTTTATTGAGTCATAAAAGCTTTTAAATGTTATCACGTTAGTCCTAATCCGTTAAATCAAACAGAATTTATTTATGTGTCATTTGGACCCTACCAATTTGAGACAGATATACAGCAAACTCACACCTCTTGTTTCATGTCATAGGAGCAGTGCTTGGACAGCGGAAGGAAAACAAACTTCATGTAATCTACTATGTAAGTTGAACATTGTCAGATTCACAAATCAGTTATGCCACTACAGAAAAGGAGATGTTGATGGTCATTATTGCATTTGACAAGTTTAGGTCCTATCTCCTTAGATATAAAGTAGTGGTGTATATCGATCAAGCAGCATTGAAGTACCTAATGAGCAAGAAAGATTCAAAACTAAGGCTTATTAGGTGGCTACTTCTATTACAAGAATTTGATATTGAGATCAAATATAAGAAGGGATCCGAAAATGTTGTAGCTGATCATCTATCAAGGTTGGAATTGGATCAAGAGGAAGGTTATGAGGAGGAGCCTATCAAGGAGATGTTTCCATATGAGATGCTTTTGGCAATTAGACATTTGAACTCTCCTTGGTTTGCTAATATTGCTAACTTCATTTCATATGGGGAGTTTCCAGAAGCATTCACTAAGCAACAAAAGAAGAATTTAATTTATGATTCCAAATCTTACTTGTGGGATGATCCTTTTCTAAGGAAGTTATGCATTGATGGTATGTTAAGGAGATGCATAGCAAATGAAGAAATTTAGTCAGTTTTATAACACTGCCATGGGATGGTCAATGGTGTTCATTTTGGTCTATAAAGAACAGCTGCTAAAATACTTGGAGCAGGATTCTTTTGGCCAACACTTTTTCAAGATGCTCGAGAATTCGTACTCAATTATGATGCACGCCAAAGGAGTGGTAATATCTCAAAGAAAGATGAGATGCTTCAATCGGGAATTTTAGAAGTTAAAATATTAAATGTTTAGGGCATAGATTTCATTAGACCATTTCCTATGTCAAAAGGAAACAAGTACATACTTGTTTGTGTGGATTATATGTCAAAATGGGTAGAAGCTTAAGATTGTTCTGTGAATGATACAAGGGTTTTTTGTAAATTTTTAAAAAAGCTTTTCTCTCGTTTTAGAATGCCTAAAGCTATCATAAATGATGGGGGAACACATTTTTGCAACAAAAATATAGAAACTTTGTTGGCTCGTTATGGGGTAAAGCACAAAGTAGCAATACCTTATCATCCTCAAATGAGTGGGCAAGTTGAGGTGAGCAATCGAGAGTTAAAGAAGATGTTGGAAAGGACAGTCAGTAAGTCAAGAAGAGAATGGGCAATAAAGCTTGATGACGCTTTGTGGGCATATCGAACTACTTACAAAACACCTATTGGAATGTCTCCTTATAGGTTGGTTTATGGCAAAGCATGTCATCTTCCTGTTGAGTTTGAACACAAGGCTTATTGGGCAGTCAAGGCTTTGAATTATGATTTCAAGAAGGCAGCTGAAAAGAGAATTTTGCAATTGAGTGAACTCAAAGAAATTAGAGAAGCCGCATATGAGAACTCAATGATTTACAAAAAGCGTACAAAGAGGTGGCATAATGCAAAAATTAGGATTAAAAAATTCAAAGAAGGGGATCAAGTGTTGCTGTTCAATTCAAGGCTCAATTTATTTCCACGAAAGCTGAAGAGTAGATGGTCGGGTCCATTTATGGTAACTCACGCATATCCTTATAGATTTATGGAACTATGCAACACTCATGGAGAAAAATTCAAAGTAAATGGGCAGACATTAAAGCTATATCATGGAGGCACATTGGAGAATTTTCGCCAAGTTGCCTACTTGATTGATTCAACAAGTGATAGGCATTATAGTCTACCTCATGGACCTAAAAAAGAGCACTTCTTGGGGGCTCAACCAAGCTTGTTTTGTTTAATTTAAAATCAGTTTATTTTAAATATTTGTAAATTATGAAGTTTTTATTTTTAATGCAAGTTTTATTTTGTGTTTTTCAGGAATTAAAGGAAAAAAGGAGCTCTAGAAGACATTTTGTAAGTTAAATTAAGTGGAAAAATGTGTGATTTTATGTGGATAATATATGGGTGATTTTATATGTGCAAAATATTGAAAATAGCTTTACATGGTAAGTATATCAGGTTGCGCGATGACAACTGTTTGATTTGAAAATTCAACATTCAGGCACAACCATACGTATCTAGACGCACATTTGTGCATAAAAGTATGGAATTTGGAGCTAGAATCATCATCTAGGCACATCCATGCGCATGGGTGTGCACAGTTGTGCCCGTTTTAGCCAGAATTTTTAACTGTGCGCACTGCAGGCTGCACACATATAAAAAAAAAATTAAAAAGGAATCTTTTCCACTTTCCTTATGTCTACCCACTTTCCCATGTCTTTCCACTTCCCCATATGTCTAGGGTTCCATAATTTTAACTATTTTTCCATTTCCCCATTCCTAGGGTTCTTAAAATTAACACATCTTATTCCTTTTCTTCACTCTATTTAAGCATCCATTCTCTCCTCTCTTCACATCATTCTTTACATTCTCTTCTCAATTACACTATTCTCTCTCAAATTTCATCCAAGAAGCACTACTTCCTTTTCTTCAATTTTCATTTTTCTTTCAAATTTCCATCACCTTCCCTTCTCACCTTAGAAAGAGAGCAAAGAAAGAAGACACTTGCAAGAAAGAAACATGGCCCTTCTACCAAGAGGAAGTATGGTGGTAATTCCAAAAATCCGGGTGGTGAAAATGAAGAATGAATGGTAAAATCCCTTAGGCATGAGGGGCAAAGGAAGAAGTTTGAGCAAATGATGGCTAGGAAAATTATGCCTAATAGATACATGAGTGCTTATTCCTTACAAGATGTTGGTTTGTTAGATGAGATTAATAAGTATGTGAATAGGATGGGTTGGAATGATTATTTGTTGATGCAAAGTCCTACCTATGTGAGACCAACTTGTGAATGTCTCTTAACTTTTTATTTTGATGAGCATTCTCTATTGCTTAAGTTTTTTTTAGGAAATGAGGAACAACAACTTCGATTGTTTGAGCTTAATGATGTGTTCCATTTTCCTAAAAATTGAGATGAAAATATTGAGTATGATAGAGATGTATTTTGGAGAGAAATCACAGGGCAAAGAGAGGTGTTTTATGAGGCTAGGTCGGCGAAAGAGTCTCAAATTCGATCGCCAGCTTTGAAGTATCTACATAGGCTCATGTCTCATTCCTTGTTTCCAAGGAAAAAGAACATGTTATGGTTTCTACCACTGAACTTAACATCTTATACTGCAAAGTTAATGATAGGAAGTTGGATTTTTACCATGCTATTACTATCAAATTGAGGGATATGGTTACTAAGATGACTGGAGCCATCAAGGTAGCAGAGTTGGTCACTACTATAACTAGCTACCTAGGCTTTGATGTGGAAAACATGCCCTTTGACATAGTTAAGGGTCGTTCATTGATTGATTCCTACATGATGGAGGCCATAGGTTTGACTAGAAAAGACTTTAGAGGGAAACCCATCCTTATTCGCCCAAATGAACCACCACCAGATCCACAAGAAGAAGAGGAGGAGGAAGAGGGAAGAGAAGCATATTTGAATGATGTGCTACGACAGTTAGATGATTTGGAACTTCAAGTGGGAGTTATTGATTTGAACGTTGGTGAATTGACTTCACTAATAACTAGAATGGATGACACAATGATTGGAATGAATCACAAGGTCAACATGATCAACCATAACCTCATGGCTTTCTTTAACTCCCAAAACTTTGTTCCACCTCCATATCCGCCTCATAATGATGAACCTGAAGCTGAACAAGAATCCTCATCCGAGGAAGAGGGAGAAGAGTGAAGAAGTTCAAGACATTTTCATTTGTTTTAAATGTTGTGTGATTTTATTTTAAGTTTGGTTTCTATTTCTTAATTTGTGTTTCTTGTGAACATGTTTAAATGGTGTTTTTTTTTATATTTTGAACATGTTTGAAGATGCTTTTTGTTATGTTGTTATGTTAAATTTGTTATTTTGTTTAAGATGTTATTTTTGTTCAAGTTAAAGCTTAATTTCTTCTTTATTTATGTTGCAATGTGATACTAAAATAAAGTACAGATTGAAGTTACATCAATTTGATGTAAAAATGTAAAGAAAAGTATCAAATGCTAAAGAAAACATCACTCGGGCACGGCTGTGCAGCTTCAGCACACAGCTGTGCATGCCCAGCATGCCGAATTTGAGATGTAGGCAGGGCTATGCGGCCTCAGTGCATAGCTTTGCATCAACAAATGCTGAATTGAAAAATAGTAGTGTGCACAGTCGTGCGCACAACCGTGCACGCTGCTGTTCTTCGCTTGGTTTTTTTTTTTACTGCGAAATTTTGCTTTATTTTTTTGGGCAATGAGGACATTGCAGGATTTAAGTGTGGGGATAAGAAATTAAATTTTTATTTTCAATTTTTTAATTTTGAAATTTCATTTTTTGAATTTAATTTTTAATTTTTAAGATTTTTAATTTTAATTAGTTAGGAATTTAAATTTTGAATTTTATGATTTCCCTATCTATTTAGGTTTTAAATAAAAGATTCAAATTTTATTTAGGATAATTAAGTTTTAGATTTTTATCTTTCTATTTTTGTTTAGGATATTTAAATTTTATTTAGGATGTTTAAATAATTTTTATCTTTTCAAAATTTTATTTCCAATCAGGATTCGGTTTCCTAATTCTTTTTAACTTCTCTTTTATTTAAAGCCCTAAACTCTTTCACTTTAGCCGTATCCCTCTACGCTCATTTATTTTCTGTTTTATTTCTTTTGTTCCTTTACAATTTAACGTGTTTCTTTTAGTATGGTCAAAACAAAGAACCAACAACCTAATGCTAAGGAAAAGAAGCCTATTGGCAAGAGAGGTGAGGCACATGATCTTAGGGATGAATATAATGCTTTCTTTTCCATCTATTCTGAAGAAAAAGGTAAGAGGTTCTACTCTCTAACTAAAAGAAAGTTCATCATGCCTAATTTTTTTGATGATGACTTGCAAGTTAATTTTGGAATGAAGGAATATATTGACAATTTGTGTGAAAGAATGGGGTGGCTACAATTGAAGTCAATCAAATATGATGCATTCTTTGAGCTAACAATTGAGTTTTATACTACATTAAAGATGATAGATGAAAATCTATTAATCTTTTCTAGTAGATTCTTTGGGAAGGAATACCTATTTGATTATGAGCTTATGTTTGATGTTTTTGGTTTTTATGAAGGAGGTATTTGTCAACCTCTATCAAATTATAACATGAGTAATTTTTGGTCTGAAATCATTGGTGAGGATAGAGTTTGTGAAGGACATGTCATGACTAGTGGTTTAATTCAGAGTCACTCATGTTTGCTTATGCACAAGTTCATGTCACACACCATTTTTGGGAAAATATATAGCACTAGAGTTTCTCCTGATGAGTTATTCATATTATGGTGTATGCATACTAACACAAAAGTGTGTAGCACATATTTTGTTTTCCGTTATATGTGGCATGTAGTGCAGGCAAGAAAAGCGGTGATATCAATAGGACATATAGCCACAGGACTAGCCTTGTACTTTGGCATCATTCGAGGTGGTCCTGTGGCTATATGTGCCATTAATATCACCGCTTTTCTTACCTGCACCACATGCCACAAAGAATGGAAAACAAAATATGTCCTACACACTTTTGTGTTAGTATACATACACCATAATATGAATAACTCATCAGGAGAAACTCTAGTGCTATCTGTTTTCCCAAAAATGGTGTGTGACATGAACTTGTGCATACGCAAACATGAGTGACTCTAAATTAAACCACTAGTCATGACTTGTCCTTCACAAACTCTATCCCTACCAATGATTTCAGATAAAAAATTACTCATGTTATAATTTGATGGAGGTTGACAAATTCCTCCTTCATAAAAGCCAAAAACATCAGACATAAGCTTATAATCAAATAGGTATTCCTTTCCAAAGAATCTACGATAAAAGATTCTTAGATTTTCATCTACCATCTTTAATGTTGTATAAAACTCAATTGTTAGCTCAAAGAATACATCATATTTGATTGACTTCAATTGTAGCTACTCCATTCTTTCACACAAATTATCAATATATTCCTTCATCCCTATATCAACTAGCAAGTCATCATCAAAATACTTAGGCATGCTGAACTTTCTTTTAGTTAGAGAGCATAACCTCTTACCTTCTTCTTCATAATAGATGGAAAAGAAACCATCATATTCATCCCTAAGATCATGTGGCTCACCTCTCCTGCCAATGGGCTTCTTTCCCTTAGCATTAGGTTGTTGGTTTTTTATTCTTGCCATACTAAAAGAAACACATTAAATTGTAAAGGAACAAAAGAAATAAAGCAGAAAATAAATAAGCATAAAGAGATACGGTTGAAGTGAAAGAGTTCATGGCTTGAAATAAAAGAGAAGTAAGAAGTTAAAAAGAATTAAGAAGCATAATCCTGATAGGAAATAAAATTTTGAAAAGTAAAAATTATTTAAACATCCTAAATAAAATTTAATATCCTAAACAAAAATAAAAAGATAAAAATCTGAAACTTAATTATCCTAAATAAAATTTGAATCTTTTATTTAAAACTTAAATAGATAGGGAAATCATAAAATTCAAAATTTAAATTCCTAACTAATTAAAATTAAAAATCTTAAAAATTAAAAATTAAATTCAAAAACTGAAATTTCAAAATTAAAAATTTGAAAAGAAAAATTTAATTTCTCCTCTCCACACTTAAATCCTGCAATGTCTTCATTGCCCAAAAAAATAAAGCAAAATTTCGTAGGAAAAAAAAAAATCCAAGCGACATGCACAGCCCTACACGCCTGCATCTTGAATTCAGTATGCTAGACATGCACAACTGTGCATTGAAGTCGTACAGCGATGCCCGAGTGATGTTTTCTTTAGCATTTGATACTTTTCTTTAGATTTTTACATTAAATTAATGTAACTTCAACCTAAACTTAATTTTATTATCACATTACAACATAAATAAAGGAGATATTAAGCTTTAACTTGAACAAAAATAACATCTTAAACAAAATAACAATTTTAACATAACAACATAACAAAAAGCATCTTCAAACATGTTCAAAACATAAACAGAACACCATTTAAACACGTT
>CATIWK010376743.1:0-14092 GCA_949634005.1 Mallotus japonicus
TGTTCTTGTTTTTCCCTTAGGTGCTAAATCCTACCGAATTTTTTTCTGATATAGTCATTGAGCATGAATATGTGGAATGCACTGCATCTGCAATTCATGCATTAACCATGTTCACTAATTCTTACCCTGGGCATAGAAAGAAAGAGATAGAGAATTTCATCGACAGTGCAGTACGATACCTTGAAGACATACAAAGTTGTGAAGGCGGATGGTATGTTCCCTTGGTAATAATAATATGTATGTTCAATATGGTTGGCTTTTATGCAACTAGAAAACGAATTAACTCATGGATAGGTGCTTTACATACGGTACGTGGTTTGCATTAGGAGGCTTAGCAGCTGCTGGCAAGACTTATAATACTTGTGCAGCAATGAGAAAAGGTGTTGATTTTCTTCTCAAAATACAAAAAGAGGATGGTGGTTGGGGAGAAAGCTATATTTCATGTCCTGAGAAGGTAAATATATATACAAATATGTTTTGTTTTGTTTTGTTTTGTTTTGTTTTGTTTTATTAGTATAAAAAACAATAACAATAATTCTATAAATCAAATACGTATGCAGAAATATGTTCCCAATGAATGCAATCGATCGAATTTAGTACAAACAGGTTGGGCTATGATAGGTCTAATTAACGCAAAACAGGTGAATCTATACATTTGTTTTATTTAATACATAAATGAATCAAAGTGAATAAGATGTTTTGATTCTGATGCTTTTATGGTTAATGGGATAATAGATGGATAGAGACCCAACACCTATTCACCGAGCTGCAAAGCTAATAATCAATTTGCAATTGGAAGATGGTGATTTTCCTCAACAGGTAACTATGTATAAAAGTTGTTTATTTAATATCATTTTTAAAGGGCTTTTTAATTACAGAAAAGAAAATAATGTATTAAATGACAGGAAATCACGGGTGTTTTCAATAAGAACTGCATGTTACATTATACAATGTATAGGAATACGTTTCCACTATGGGCTCTCGCAGAATATAGAAAGCATGCTCTTGTGCCTTCTCAAATCAATTAGCAGATTTCTTTCTGAGACAATTTTGCATATATCAAGAGTAGGCAAAATTATCCTTTCTTGTGTACCTTTTGCTTTTAGTTCATCCAATAAGGGCTTGCTTCTATCATAAATATATTTGTTGTTAATCTCACTTCTGTTGATGAAATGTACTTTAAGCTTTTATTTTTTATTTTGTTGCATATATATGTGTATATAATGAAAGCTTTGTAATATTTGTTCAATTAATAAAAACTATTTTATCTTGTTCTCAAATATTTCATGGTAGTGGAGCTATATAATAGTGTACAGAGTTTTTTTTTTTTGTTTTTGTATAGGAATAGGACTCTTGCTGTTTATGGTATGTAACAACTGTAATGTAAAACTCTACTCATGTGAATCACTATATATGATGGGGTTCCATCACTTTGAGTTGTTACAAAATCATCTTTTTTATGGTATCAGAGCCGCAAAATTATTAATCATGACTTCCCCTTCTTCTCTCTCGTCTTTTTCTTCTGCTTCATTATCTTCTTCTTTTATTTCATCCTCTTCTTCTTCTCTAATGAACTTGACAACAAATTCTCAAATATTATCTTCTACAACTATTTTTAAAGTTAGCAATATTAAAATTCATATTCTTGAGATCCTTGATTTCTCAAATTATCTTATTTGGAAGACTTTATTCACCAATATCTTGTCATCAAGTTTATGATCATATTGATGGTAGCTCAGCATGTCATTCTCCAACTATAACTGATTCTAATGACATTACTTCATCTAATCCAGCCTTTCTAATGGCGTTACTTCATCTAACCCAACCTTTCTCTCCTAGAAACAAGTCGATTATGTGGTGATTTCTTGGTTACATGCTGCGATTTCTTCTAAAATTCTCAAACATGTTTTGCGTCCTGGTAATCCATTATCTACTTATAAAACATGGTGTGAATGTGATATAGTGTGAATGTTTTAATTTAAAAAAAATTAGACTCCCTTAGCTTAGAAGCATGAATTCTGAAGCCACATGTATTCTTACATAAGGTTGTGACCTTTTTGAAGTACTTTTGTTCAAGACATAATGGAAATCTCTCTTTATAGCCTACTACTTTAATGCTTGCAAAAAAATTATTTTTTCCGATAATCTCATTCCTTTGTATAAAACATGATCTTTCATTCTTGTCAACTCATTGAAATATTGATAATGTTCTTATCCTCTATCATCGAAACTCTTAAGACTACCAATTTCATCAATATCCGCTCTTGGCTCATTAAACTCTTCAAAGGCTTTATCATTCAAATCCTTTGCTAGTTCTTCCAGTGGGTCAGAGGAGTTATTTGCAGGCTTTGGTTGACTATCACCATCTGCTATTTACTCTTTCCCACCAACTATGTTTTTAAAAATGTCATCATCGCTCCCCTCTAATTCATCATACATATTGCTACTCATATTGCTCCATGATTCACTTTGGTAGAATTACTACATTCACTTGGCCAGTAATCACTACTATCTGTGTCATCATCCTATAATTCACTAAAAATACCATTTTTTTTGGCTTAGCCACTATTTCACTTTCATGAGTAGTATTAATTGTATTGCCCTTTCTTTTCCCTTAATTGCCTTCTCCCTGATTCACTTCTCTTTCTCCCCGAGTTCTTTCTCTTTCTTAATTCCCTTCTTTTTCTCCTTGATTTGCTTCTCTTCCCCTTTTATTCTCGGCAACATTCTGCCATATACTAATAGATGCATTCACACATGCACTCTTACACCTAGTTACATCTGCATGATGTGGCCTAATTTCTTTGACATTTCCATTCTTGAACTCTTAATGAATTCTCACTTATATTTTCTCTTATACTAACCCCTGCATTCTATTTAGGAACACATAAAATATGTTATATGCTACCTTTTTGTCTATGTCTCCACTTAACTTATCCCTAAGTTAGGATTTTTAATTTTTCACACTAATTTTATCACCAAAATTGTGTATAACAAAGTGTTTATGACTTAGCACAACCTTACAATAATGAGTTTTCTAGATTCACTCAAAACGTTTTAGCAAGTGTAATCTAGACTCACACTTAATCCTTTTCTCAAGTGTTTCCAAGCCTACACTTAAACCTTTACGATTAAGGTGTTTTTACAAGGCACAACACTAACCTAATGCTGATTGATCCTCACTACTCACTTCTTAACCTAAAAAAGAGCAGATGAAAAAATTCTTTCAACTAAACACATACCCAACTCTCATAAGAAGGGTAATTACAAACTCAATAAAAAGGTTTATTTACAAGTAAAGAATATAGAAAGAAAAATTATGAAAGAAACAAATTTAGCTGAATGACTTTCACATAATAATTTTGCTCCTCAAAATCTCTAGCTCTTCAAATGATGTCTTGAGCTTTTATTTATAGTAAGATGGCAAAATCTAGCTATATATATATATATATATATCTTCACTAATCCTTCTCTCCATTAAATGCTCCTTTAGCTTAATTTTTGCAGGAATTGGCATGCTGACGTAGTGGAATCTATAAAAATTAGGGGAAATATTAAAACTCCGTTGATTCACAAGAATGCCTGAGAATTAGTCTTCTATAACCTATTGATTATGATTAATATCAGGAAATATGTATCCAAAAGTTGTTGATTCTCAACAGAATACCAAAAATTGGGGAAAATAGAAATTCTATTAAAAATTCGTAAAAAAAATTGTCTCCAAAATATCCAAAAAAAATACTGTTAAAAAAAAAGAACCCTAAAAGAAAAGGGCAAAAAGACCAAAAAACACATTAAAACGAATATAAAATTTTAAAGCCAATTTTGAGGCCTTAAACAGTCGAATTTGGGCCCAAAACTTGGGCCGTTGAAGTAAACCCTAAATTAAATATATGTCTTTGAATCAGCTTCGTTTTGATATATTATGGGGCCCTTAATTCATCCGGAGTTGAAAGTTAGAGCCCTTTGAAGCATTGTGCACTCCCCTTTCATCAAATTCGTCTAGAAATTCCAAGGCCATCTGATCTGCATCACATGCTCAAGATTATGAGGATGTATGTGAGGATTGTGGGGAACAATATTAGTGTTAATTATTGCATAGTTATTCTATTTAATTTCCATAGGATTTATTAGTATTTGTTTATATTTTATTTAGTTTATTATTTATAATTAGGGTTTTATTAGGTGGTGATTTGAATGATTTACTCTTGACTATGATAAATGAAATAGTAGAATTTAATTCGGCAATTCAAGTCATGAAAATGCCCTAGAGGGGGGGGGGGGGGAGGGTGAATAGGGCTATCGAATTAAAATAGAAAATTTAAAGGAATTTAACAAGAAATAAAAAAAATGTTGAGAAGGAAGAATGATGAACACAAGGAATTAAGGAGTTCGGATTCTCAATAATCCTACGTCTCCACCTAACTTATCCCCAAGTTAGGATTTTTGAATCACCTTATTCTATTCCCTTAGATTGATTCTTACAACTTGAGTTTTAGGCTCAACTCAAACCTTACAACTTTGAGTTTTCAAGGATTACTCAATAACCGATTTACAAGTGTTTTCAAGGCTCACACTAAAACTAAATTTCCAAGTGTTTTAATGATTAAACACTTAAACTAATTCCTTTAAAATAGATCCTCACTTCCCATTTTCGTAAACCTAGAAAATAGAAGTACAAGAATTTCTATTCTAAACACTCACCAACTCTTTTAAGAGTTATACAAAAATAAAATGAATTTAAAAGAGTTTTGAGAGCTAAATTGAATGCTTGAGAATGTATAAATGATAAACAAGTTTCTTAACCTCTAAATGATCTTCAGATGTTGTATTTATACTTGAGCAATTCAATTATAGCTGTTAGAAATAATAATTTCATTTCCAACAAATTCAAACTTCATTTAAATGAAATTTGGACTTTTGAGCTGTAATTACACTGCTCCCGGTCGGGATTTCATTAGTCCTAGTCGGGACGCTCAAAAGATAGCCATTTGTAGCCGTTGTATTTGAATTTTACATTGGTCTTGGGCACCGTCCTGGTCGGGACCAAGATCGGGATATGTACTGGAAACATTTTAGAAGTTAGAGAAATTTTGGTCTTGGTCGTGCAACTTTATCTCGGGCGGGAGTGCCTGGTCCTGGTCCAGGTCTCGGTCGGGACTAGAGCTCGAGATATACACTCCTTGAAAATAGAATTTTGCTTAAACAAGTCCCGGTCCGACTCTGGAAATTACGGGCGGGACTAGCATGTCTCGGTCCTAGTCTTGGTCGTGACCGGACCCAAGATTTGCATTGGAATTTGATAAAATTTGTCAATTCTTCCAATCTTCAATCCCGGTCGTGACCATACTCGAGACCAATGTCCAGAGTGATTTTTCTTCAATAATGCTCCACCATTTTGACTTCTAATTGAGTCTTAACTTATACACACTTAAACGAAACACATTAAATGCTCAAAATTAAGTTTGTTAAGATCAAAATCAAGATTGATCATTTCTAAGGTCAACAAAGTTCTAACTAGTGAAACAAATCCAATCTCTAGTTCATCCCTATTGATTTAATTCGATTAATTAAAGTAGATAGTTTATTTTAATTTATTTAATTTAATTATTGCAATTTAATTTGATTTATGCTAGATAGGGAAAATCGATTGACAGTTAGTACTTAGTACCCTTTCGTTGTGGGAATGATACTCTACTCATCACTTTATTACTTGCCATGATCCGTACAATTGCGGACTTATGCTAACAAGTTTTTGCCGCCGTTGCCAAGGATTGACATTACTAATATTAGCATGTTTTTCATTTTCATTAGACTAGCACTCTGTTTTATTTTTATTTGTTTTATTGATAAATAATTTTTCATGGATAGTGATGAATTTTCTTGAGGTCTCATGCATGTGATCCTGTGTATGATGTAGAATACATGCAATTTAATTTTATCTTATTTTCAGGTTTGTAATTGGTGTGGAGAGAACTACAATGGGGCACATTGCCCATATTATTCATATTCACCTCTATCACCTCGTTACAACCCATCTTGGAGCAGTTGTATGGATCACACTTGGAGTTATCAACAATAACCTAAGTCAAATCTTGAGGTAATGTTGGAAAATTTCATTAAAGAAAGAAAGAAAGATGAAGAACGATCCTTGGAGATTAAGCTATAGCAATTCATTCAAGCACAAGCTAAGATAAATCAGCAAAATGAGGAGACAAAAAGGTAAATCAATTTGAAGTTAGATCAAATGATAGAAAGTCAAAAAGTATGCCTCAAAAAACTTCAAATGTGTGCACCCGTAAATTGCTCAACGCAACCAACTGAAGGAGAAAGTACATGGGATGATGAGACCACTTTGAGTCAACACAATGAAGTCACTTTTAAGTTGTGCTATGACGAGTAAGAAGAGATGATCACTGAGGAAATCGAAGAAGTCTCCAAATATAAGAATTAGTCTGTACATGTCAAGGATGAAGAAATAAAAAGTCACTCAACTCAATTTAAAAATGAGTTGGATGAGGAAAATATAACAACCCTTGAAGCTACATGGGATGAAGATGAGCCATCTATAAGTAACAATGCATATGTTCCATGGCCTATTATGGTCATATACAAGAAATCCATGAAAGGTGTTGGACTGTCTGAGAACCTACATGAAAAGCCTTATATTCTTCAAGTAATTCTAGAATCAAAGATTTGGCATGTCGAGTCTGCACTTTGCTACTTGGGACTAAGGGAGCCTAGTAAAAGAAAGGAAAGGAAGATACTTCCAAGAACACTTCCTCATGTTCGATTGCATCCTCGATGATAAGACTGTACTTCGGATGTATATCATATATATCATATATATCATTTAGTTAATATTTTAGTTAGCCTTCCTTATCTTTGTATTGTTACAACAGCCTATTACCTTTGTATTTTATATATATTGTAACTTGCTCTGTACAAACATTAACGTGAAATATAAACAGTTCAGCATTATTCTTCATATGGTATCGGAGCATTATGGCCAACAATAATCAAATTGCTCTCCCTTCTTCAACCTCTCTTCCTTCTCTTTCTACCACCACTCATACTTTCTCTATTAAATTGAATAACAAAAATTACTTGGCATGGAAAGCTCAATTTCTTCCTCTATTGAATTAACAAAAATTAATGGGCTTTGTTGATGTTACTCAACCTCCTCCACCAAAAGCAATTTTGAATACTGCTACCCCTCCAGCTGAAATTCTAAATCCTGCGTATGAAACATGGTTTGATCGTGATCAATTGTTGCTTTCATGGATCCTCTCTTCCATCACTGAAGAAATTTTTCCATATGTCCTTGGACTCTCATCTTCACAAGCAGCTTGGATAGCTCTTGCCAATACCTTTGGTGTAGTCTCACAAAATAAGCAACTCTAATTGAACATTGAGTTGCAGGAATTAAAGAAGAATGACATGTCTGTTTCTCAATATTTACAACGAGCCAAGTCTCTTGCGGATGAACTTGCTTCTGCTGGTAAAACCTTAACCCCTGCAGAGTTTAATGCTATTATTTATCGAAACATTAGTGTTGAATACCATAGTATTATTACTGCACTCAATCTTCGACCAGAACCAGTTTCTTTCAATGAACTCCATAGCCATCTCCTTGCACATGAGATCCTTTTAAACAACACTAATGAACCTCCCCTTGCCCACCTTTCTTACTGCCCTCAATTCCCATCTTCTTCTCGGCCTCCTTTATTGCCGACCCCTTCTCCTCCACCACCTCACTCTCCATGGCAAAATAGGCGACTTCCTTAGAATAATTCCCGAACCTGTCAAATTTGTGGTATGAACAATCACACTACAGACCGATGCCAAAGTTATACCTCTTTATTGTATAATCGGCCTCCATCTCATCAAGCCAATATTGCTTATGCCAACACCTATGGTCATCCTTCATACCTGCATCCTTACACACCATGGGTGGCGGATACAGGAGCAAACACTCACATCACTCCAGACATTTCCAATCTCCATCTTCCAAAACCATACACTGGTGGTGATAAACTGCTTGTAGGTAATGGTCAAGGTTTATCTATTAATGCCATGGGTACTTCTTCTATCCCTACTCACTCTCAAGCTTTATCTTTTAAAAATGTTTTACATGTCCCTCAAATTTCCAAACCCTTGCTTTCTGTTTCAAAATTATGTACTGACAATTCTTGTTTCTTTGAATTTTGGCCTTCTTTTTTCACTGTTAAGGATCAAAAGACAAAGACTCCACTCATGCGTGGCATGAATGAAAATGGGCTGTACATCCTGCCTTCCATTCCGAATGCCCAAGCCTTTCTATTTGAAACCATTCCATTTGATGTCTGGCATTCTCGACTCGACCATCCCCACACTCGCACTCTCTCCAAAATTCTCACTGCCAATGATCTTCCGCATTCTTCCAAGAATAAATTTAGCAAATGTTCCTCTTGCATGTTAGGCAAATTAGCTAGAATTCCCCTTGCTCTTATTGAACACAAAAGTATTAAGCCATTTGATATTGTTCATTCAGACGTTTGGGGACCTTCCCCTGTTTTATCAAACTTAGGTTTTCGTTATTTTGTTTTGTTTATTGATGATTACACTCGCTATACTTGGGTGTATTTTTTGAAAAATAAAAGTGATGTTTACAATATTTTTCTTAATTTTCAATCTCTTGTTCATACACAATTTTTTGCCAAAATTAAAGCCTTTCACTCTGATTGGGGTGGAGAGTATCAAAAATTAAATGAATATTTTCAAACACAGGGCATTGTTCACTGTATTGCTTGTCCATATACACACGAGCAAAACGGAACAGCAGAACACAAAATTAGACACTTGGTTGATACTGGTCTCACTTTACTTGCCCACAGTTCTATTCCCTTTCGTTATTGGCCCTACTCTTTTGACACTGCAATTTTGTTAATTAATAATATGCCTACGGATGTTCTTCATGGTAAATCTCCATATTTTTCTCTTTTTGGTCATCATTTTAATTTCCATTCTTTACGTGTTTTTGGTTATAGTATTTTTCCATTACTTCGTCCTTATCACAAACACAAGTTCACTTTTAGAACAACACCATGTGTTTATCTAGGACCCGCCACTTCCCACTTTGGTCATCGTTGCCTTAACCCACAAACAAATAAAATATATCTTGCACGTCATGTGCAATTCCATGAGAGTCACTTTCCATTTAAACAATTACCTACCACACCCGACCCCACTTCCTCTACACACCAACAACCTTGGCTCCACCTGCATACTTTGGATCATGGAAAGTCAAATGCTACGACCCACTCTCCTTTACGCCAAGCAGGTACGAATGTCTCTTCTTTTCCTTTAATTTCTTAGTCTAATTCTACCCACATTTCAGGTATTGAAACCTCACCCACTCCTAACTCTCCCTCATCTCCTTATCCTAATCCTAACCACGCCGAAACCTCACCCATTCCTAACTCTCCTCTAATTCTATCCTCATCCCAATGACACTGTCCCTATCCCTCTCCACTACCAATCACCCGAACCTCATCTCAAATTATTCTCACATCTTTATCACCGAACAACAGTACCTCATCCTATCCTGGCCTCAATCTCGTTATTGACCTCACCACTTATTCTAATCAACACCTACATCAAGTCCAACCAACTCGTACAGTACCTTCAACCACTATCACTCCACCCCGTACCCACCCCATGATACTTCGGCCCTCTACTCTCCAAAAATGAGAGGCACATCTATCTACCTCTCCTTCTCACACCCCACCCATATCTGAACCCCAGACAGTTGCCCAAGCCATGAAACACGATGAATGGTGTACTACTATGAGTGATGAATACCATGCTCTCATCCGCAATAATACTTGGCATCTTGTTCCACGGCCTTCTCAAGCTAATGTTATCGGGAACAAATGGATATTCTGAGTAAAATACAACTCAAATGGCACTGTTTCTCTGTACAAAGCCTGCCTAGTTGCCAAGGGCTATAATCAACAATCCAGAGTTGATTATGCTGACACCTTTAGTCCTGTGGTGAAAGCCACTACCATCCGCACCATTATTGCTCTTGCGTACAAATGGTCAATGCATCAATTAGACATCTCTAATGCCTTTCTTCATGGCAATTTACATGAGAGAGTCTACATGGAACAACCCAAGGGCTTCATTGATAAGGAGCATCTAGATCATGTATGCCTTCTGCATCGATCTCTATATGGTCTTAAGCAGGCTCCTAGGGAGTAGTTTCATCGCCTCAGCAATTTTCTACTCTCATATGGTTTTCGGTCATCCAAAGCAGACACTTCATTATTCCTCATTAATCGTGGCTTTACTTCTTTGTTTGTTCTCATCTATGTAAATGACATCATAATCACTAGGAATTCCACCACCTTGCTCCATGCTTTTCTACAACAGCTCAAGTCTTAATTTCCAGTTCGTGATATTGGTGCTCTATCCTATTTTTTGGGAATTGAAGTCACCACCTCCTCTAAAGGTACTACTCTCTGTTAAACTAAGTATCTTCGTGATTTGCTTGATCGGCACTCCATGCTGCATGTTAATGGTTATTCCACTCCAATGGCGTCTTCACCTCCTCTCTCAAAAACTGATGGCACTTCTTTAAGCACCGAAGATTGTGCTAAGTATCGCCAAATTGTGGGCGCCCTCCAGTATGCTACTTTTACAAGGCCAAATATAGCATTTGCTGTCAACAAACTATGTCAGTTTATGCATCATCCCACTATATCACATTGGCAAGCAATTAAAAGAGTGCTTCGATATCTCAAGCATACCTTGCACTACTCCTTATTCTTCTCTGTCCACACTACTCCTCACCTGCAGTGTTTTACTGATAGTGATTGGGGTGTCTGCCCCGATGATCGCCGTTCAACAAATGGCTATGCCATTTACTTGGGCAATTGCCAACACTACTTCGGAGGTACTATGGCTTCAATCACTTCTCAAGGAACTTGGTGTTAATTCTCCACACAATCCTATCATATGGTGTGACAACATTGGTGCAATCTATCTCACTTCTAATCCGGTTTTCCATGCCCACACCAAACACATTGAGTTAGATTATCACTTTGTTCGGGAATAAGTCGCCAATGGTAACATTCTAGTTCAATTCATATCTAGTGATGATCAAATTGGGGATATCTTCACCAAGCCATTGGGCATTCATCAATTTCTGCATTATCGAGCCTCTCTTTGCTTGACTTAATCCCCAATGGCTTGAGGGGGGCTGATAAGATTGTACTTCGGATGTATATCATATATATCATTTAGTTAATATTTTAGTTAGCCTTCCTTATCTTTGTATTGTTACAACAACCCATTACCTTTGTATTTTATATATATTGTAACTTGCTCTGTACAAACATTAACGTGAAATACAAACAGTTCAACATTATTCTTCACACTCGATACTAAATACTCAAGGGGTCAAGCTAATGACCTTAAATTAGCACTTTTAAGAGGCAACCCAAATTTATTTTATTTAGATTTATAGTTTATTTATTTTTATTTGCATATTTTTATTTTACTATTTTTATTTTCTTTTAGTTCTAATAATTTTTTTTGGTGTTTGAATTTATTTTTGTAGGTTTTTGGTTTTTTTTTTTTAAAAAAAGCTAAAAAGCTAAATTTGGGATCATCATGCATAGGGAGGAAAGATAAGCGAGCTTAAGCATTATATTCATTCAGACCGGCAAGCTACAGGGGTTGCACGGTTCAAGACACGACCATGTCAATGGCCGTGTCCAGGTATGTTCTTTGTTCTCACTAATTGCATGCCCATGTGCTTAACCGTGGTTAGATTATATGTTTAATTCAAATTGTTCCAGTACACGTCACAGTTTTCAGCACAGTCACAACACGATCGTGCTCAGCTTTAGCTCAGTTTTAAATTTTCTCACAGAAACACACATGGTTTTGAGCACTTCCTACCACATGGCCATGTTCTGCTTTCTTCTATCACACAGTTGCACACATGGCCAACCATAAGGCCATGTACTATTTGCACTCAAAAGTGCAGATGGTACACGACTGTCAATACAGTCGTGCCAATCACTGTGTTCTTCATTTTTCAACCCCACAATTGCGTATAAGGCCAACCACATGGCCGTGTGATCAAATAGAGAGAGGGAAAAAAAAAGTAGAGAAGAGAAAAGGGGGGGGGGGGTTTGGCGCATTGTTCCTACAAATTCAATTTGTTGATTGGGCCAACTTATGGCCAACAGCAATTTGTTTGCTTGTTTTTTTTCCTTCTTTCCGATTTTTTTATTTATTTGCATTTCATTTTTTTCTTTTTTTTGTTCACAACTAAGTTTTGCTAATATTTTTTTTCTCTAATTTACTACAATAAATATATCCTTATTTTAACACAAGCACACACCACCACTTTTATTCTGTTTCAATTTTTTTTTCTTTTTTTCTTTTACATAATAACTTATTTGTTTATATATTTATTTATTTATTTTTACTTTTAGAAATTTAGTTAGTAATTTAGGGATTTAATGGGCATTGTTCAATTTAGAATTTTTTTTAATGTTACAATAAGCATTATTTTCATGATTATTTAATGGGCATTGTTCAATTTTATTTAGGGATTGCATGAATTTTGATTAATTTGATTAAAATTCAAATTTTGGACATAATGTTTCAATCTATACATTCATATGGAATTCCTATTTTTGCTTTATATAGTTTGCTTTTAATTTTCATGACTTTATATGCTTAGTTTATTTGTATGTTAATTTATTTCATTTCTTTGTTATTTTGCTTTTAATTTTGTTTGGGTGATGTTCATAGCTCTTGATCTCTCATGTGCTTATAAAATTTCCACCACCACAAGACGAAGAGTAGAGCATCACATTAGGGGAGTATTAGTTTAAATTTATTTTATTTTTTTCCTTTAATTCCTTTAATTTTATTTATTTATCAAAGGAATCAGAGTTTTTTGTTGCTAAGCATGCCATTGATGATGATGGAAGTTGATATAAGCCATGTCTATTCACTCCTCTTAGAAGCTCCTGCTTTGTTTTCTGATTTTTAGTAATAAATAAAGAAGGCCAAAATTCAAAGAAACAGTTATTATCTGTGCAAAACTTAGGTACAGAAAGTAGAGGTTTAGAAATTTGTGGAACGTGAAGAGTATATGGTAAAACAAAGGTAGAAGAAGGTGTAGGGTATATGCAATACCAGTGTTATTTATGGGCAAACCTTTACCATCATCGAGAAGTAATTGATCAGAGCCACCATATGGTTAAGGAAGATGGAGTGCACCAAAATCAGGAGTAATGTGCGAAGTGGCACCAGTGTCTGCAATCCATGGCTGAAATGAAGGAGAAGATGAGTAACCACCATAGGTAGGAGATGACTGTAGATAACTGATATTAGCATGGAAAGGCGGCTGAGAGGACTATGGTGATGAGGTGGAACGTTGACATCTCCTTCGGCAAGTGATTGCAGTACGGTTGTGAAGGCCACAAATTTGGCAAACCTGTCATTGTCGTCCTCATCCTTGCCAAGGAGGACAAAAATTGGGGCTATGAGGACGATAACTAGAAGATGAGCGAGGGTGAATGACGGTGATGCTGGGGTTGGCAGAATGGGTGGTTTGTAGCTAAAGTTAGCTGTATATGTTTCGGTGTGACTTTTTAACAAAACCTCATGAGAGACGATTTGTCTATGGAGTTCGTTGAAACTCACTAGTTCATGGTGAAGGTTGAGAGGAGATAAGGCCCTTAAATTCGACACCAATGTTGCGGAAAATAATGGCATTAAATTCAGCTTGGGAGATGCTTCGGCCGGCAATAACAAGCTCATCAGCAATGGACTTTGCTTTTCAAAGTATTCGGTAACAGAGAGGTCATGTTTCTCGAGTTCCTGTAATTCGATGTGAAGCTACAATTGTCTGGTTTAGGAAACAGCTCCAAAAGTGGTGGCAATTGTTAACAAGAAAATACTCTTATATTGAAAATCAAATACAAAAACACAAACTCTCCTTTTCTTCTCCAAACAACCTCTCCACACTCAATTCTGAATTCTAACAATGCAGAAGCTTTGCTTCTTGTTTTCTCTCTTATTT
>CATIWK010376876.1:0-19974 GCA_949634005.1 Mallotus japonicus
ACTAAATTTTATACTTATTTTAAAATAAAAATTCATCAACAATAATTATAAATTAAATTATTATATAATATTATTAGGTGTCTTTTTTATTAAAAATCTTTTTGATTTATTGACCCTACTGAATTAAATTTTTTGACTTCCTACCTGGAAGCTGGAACCGATAAGTACTCCTTGACACAGACATATATATATTAATCCATTGGTGACATGAATAGAAATGAGATGGTCCTTTTGTGGAAAAGTTCCTGTGAGTGCTGATGTTGAATTTTAATACGTTACAACCATATAATTGAATTTTTCTAATCCTAATATAGATTTAGTCAATTTATGAACTTTTCCACAATTCCTACCATTTTTCTTATTACTGTATTTTGATTGGATATCCCTTTGTAAAATGATGCTTATCATCTTTGATTTTTTTAGCAGATGCTTATCACTTCTGTATTAAAAAATTTATTATATTAAAATAATATTAGTGATAAATTAATTTAAATATTTTTTATAATGAAATATTATACTTATCTTATGAAATTTTTTAAATTATAATATTGATTGAATAGAAATTATTTGAATTTAATAAAATTGGTTTAATAAATAATCATATAAAATAATTATGACAAAAAATTTTAAAAAAGTATTAAACAAATATTGATATAGAAAGATTAAGAGCACATGTTACTAATGCAAGAGAAGAATAATTATTAAGAGAGAATAAATCGTCTAAATAAAATAAATAAAAAATATTATAAATATATTTAAAATTTATATAAAAGTTGACAAGAATATTTTCAAGAGCTATGCAATAAAATTTTTCTTTTCAGTTTCGATCTATACAATGCATAATTATAGTTGTTTATTCTAATTAAAAATAGTAAATTCAAAAATATATAATAGAATGGTTTTTAAATTTTAAAATTCTTCAATTTTTGAATATAATAAAATTATTAATTTAAAATAAATACTCATTAAAAATAAACCAAAAATTGAAAATAATAATTTATGAAAAATTTTATTTTATTTTGCAATATAAATTGATATATATAATTAGATTAAAATATATTTAATCAAAAAATTACAGAACAATATAAAAATATTTATGGATTATTTTTAAAAAATTCTAATGATATAATAAAAATTATAAAATAATCTCAAATGCTTGTTAATTATAAGAAATAGAAAATTTTTGTTCGTTAAAAGTTAAAAACATAAAATATTTGACTATGAGGAACACAAAAGATTAAAAATAAAAATATAAAGAATTTATATTATGTAAAATGATAAAAACAAAGCATAATTAATAAGAGAGATAAAATTTTAAAAATAAAATAAAAGTTAAAAAAAACAACTGTGATATATAAAAATAACATATTTTACTATTTGTAAATTATTCTAATTTAAAATAAAAAAGTGAGTTTTATTTTTTTTAAATTTCTTAATTGATTTATAGTTCTCATTTTTATCAAAATTAATTATTAATATATTTACATTATCTTATTTCATGTATATTTTTAAATAATCAAATAAAATATATGTTAATATGTGTCTGTATCTCATACGAATTCACAATTGATATATTATATTTAGAAAAAAAAAAACACGTTTTTACTTTCTTCCTTGTTGTATAAATTATGTTATATTTTCCAAAAATATATATTACATTTATAATTTTTTTTTCTAATTTGTTGGTTTTTTGCATGTTAGCTTAAGATTTGTAACAAAAGCAGATTCACGATCAATATATTATATTTTTTAAAAATTCATTTTTACTTTTTTCTTGTCGTATAAGTTATGTTAAATTTTTCAAAGATATATACCTATTGTTTTTTTTTATGTCATTTTCGGATTTATAATTTTATTATATTATATGCAGATACCCTATTAATTATTATCTTCAATTTTTATTATTTTTTGTAATATAATATTAATATTATATCAATATTTAATAACAAAATTTTTATTAGTGACTTGACGTTCAATTAATTATTGCAATCTCAAAATAAAACAAATTAATATATTTTTAATTTTGTAAAATTAAAAATTTAAAATAAACATAATTTTAGGTCTTTTTTATGGCTGATTTGATAGTAAATTATTAAAAAATATTTATTTATTTATATTATATTAATGTGACATCACAAAAAACTAAAACTAATTATAATTAATAGGATATTAACATATAATATAATAAAATTAGAAACTTGAGAATGACACCAACAAAGCTCGAATAAAAAAAATAAAGAAAACGTATAATGAAATCTACCTTTTATACCTTTTCCTTTTAAGTTTATCTAAAATAATATAGTTAATGAAAGCATGATAACTTATTTTTTGCTTAATTTTTTTAATATTTAAAATATCAATACATAATTTTATACTTCTAAAAAACTGAAATAATTTTTTATTTAGAAAATTGTGTTTAAGAGTTACTTTTTTTAAGAAAAATTATCTTTTTCAATTTCTTTACCTTTAAAAGTAAAATTATATTTTTGAATAAAAAAGTGAAATTATATTTAAGAAATTATTATTAATTTTAGTTGCTTTCTATAGTTATTTTAATTTTTAAAATGTAAATTTACTTTATTAATAATTATCATTAGAAACAAAATAAAATATAAGAAAATAAAATTATGGTAGAAACAAAATAACATTAAAGTAATAAAAACAAAATTACTGTAAAATCTTCCTTAATTTTATAATTATTATTATATTATATTTTAGAAAAATAATCAAAATAGAAGTATAGAACAAAAATAACCAACACACACGCCTACGTGAAAACAGAAAAAGGAGGCTTCGATTTGTGGTTGGCAGATAGAGAGAGAGGTTTAGTAATATTACTTTCTTTATTAATAATGGGTATTGATACACATTGTTCCTAATAAAAACCAAATCCATATCCATTTAACTAAAAATCAATTAAAATTCGGTCCTAAACCTCCACCGGATCTCCTTCTCTTCATCTTCAATCTTCATCATCATCATCGTCATCCAAGATTCTTCAATTCATTTTCTTTGTTTGTTATCAAAGTTGAAATCTTGATTTCGACAAGAATCTGGTTTTTTCAATCCTCTACGAAGGTACGAATTTTGTTTATATGAATCTTTGCTCCAATCTTTTAATCATTATTATTATTGACCATTTATCGGTTTTTAATAATTTGGAATTCCAGGAGAGTTTTTGGATCTTCTTTTCAAGTTATTTCAGGTGATTTTTTTTTTCTTTAAAAGAGGTTTAATTTTGATTCAATTTAATTTGATATTGGTTTTTAATTTTGTTTTCTTGGGCTTTTTTTTTTTTTTTTTGGGGTTTGATTGTGAATTTTAATTGTAATTGCTTGACATGTCGATTCTTATAATTCAACTTTGTGACTTTCAATTGACAATTATAGATGTTATCCTTTCAATCAGTTTAGCTTTTGTTGCTGTTTTTTTTTTTTTTCCTTTCGAGAAAGTTTTAATCTTTTGTTTAGATTATGTGAATATGAAGTCTCAAGATAGATTGATGATTTGCATCCCTGAAGGGCACTTTAAAAAGTCATAAAGGAACACTGATTGAACATTTGAAGCAGTTAATGTGGCTTATGCTAATCTTGGATTAATTCTTATGTTGAACTTGAATGATTTCATATTGCAGCCATGCAGGGTCAGATTATGTGTAATGGGTGTAGGAACATTCTTCTTTATCCGAGAGGAGCACCCAACGTTTGTTGTGCAGTATGTAGTACAATTACTGCTGCCCCGCCTCTTGGTACTCTTCTTTTCCAATGATAGGAATTTTGTTTTTAGATTTCATATTGACTTCTTTATTTTCATCTCCTAAATGTGGCACTGTTTTGTTTTTTTCTCTCTCTCCTCATTGTTATGTGGAAATTCTATCAATAAAAATGCTGAGGGGGGAATAATTGCTTTGCTTGATTATACTGTAAGCCAGAGTTTGACATTTCATTCATAATTCAATTGGTGATCAGCAACACTGGCTAGTTTTTTTGTTAAGTGTGGTTGCTTGGAATGAACTTATGCTTTGGATACTATTTCTTGAATTATGAAGTCCAAGTTTAGAAATAGAGACTGGCCAATCTGTATATCTGATAGCTTACTTTTATGTGCTGTTGAATTTCTTAGCATAAACTTCTTCATCAGTCTTCATCCTATAAGGCATGAAGCTTTCATTCTGCATTCTTGATTCAAATGTCACTTCCTTAACTTCTACACCCTTAAGGTTGGAACCCAGAATAGTTTTTGTAATAATCTAATAAATAAATAAATAAAATAATTGTGAAGGATAAAATCTGGTTTTTGTGTAGTCAATGATGTAGATCCTAACTCTCGATCCAACTACCACTTTTTTTTTTCTTATTTTAACTTGCTCTAAATTTGTTAGTGTAGCATTTATATATAATAAAACATGGAAATGCATAAGCAAAATTGGTTTCTTTGGCATTTGTTGCAAATATTATAAAACTGAAAAGACAATGGAAGTTTAATTTGAGCTCACTTATTAAACAACTTGGCAAGTAAGGCAATGGCTTTTCAGGTTGCTTAAGCTGATAGCGTTCTACAAGCTATATTTTCAAGCTCAGTAAGCTTGAGAATATATCATTGTTTTGTTGATCATACCTTCTAGTAGATGTAAACCAATGCCAGTCTGTTGCGGTATCAACTAAACCTGCATTTTCAATTAGTTATGGTAACACTTTAAATTATCTAATGTTAACCCATATATGCTCTTGAACCTGAAATATTCTATGTGGCATACTTTTTAACATGACTGTGGACTTAATTAGATGATGGAAGGAAATAAAAGACATAGAATTGTAGTTTATGGGAGCTCAAAGCTAGCATAACAAAGGACATGAAAAGGAATAGCATAATGTTAAACTTTTTATGTTTTTATGTTCTTTTTCGGTTGTTGTTGTTGTTGTTTTTTTTTTTTTTTTGGTTGGGGGGTTGGGGCTGTGGTGGGAGGGAGAAGGGGGAGATAAAATTATGAAGAAATTACAAGGAAAATTATAAGTAGAAACTTTGGTAATTTAAATCTAATAATTGAGCATCTAAGATTTGCAAGTCTCCCCTGCAGGGATGGAAATGGCTCAACTTATATGTGGAGGCTGCAGGACATGGCTAATGTATACACGTGGTGCAACAAGTGTGAGATGTTCCTGCTGTCATACTGTGAACATTGCACCAGCAGGTAAATATAAAATTGAGTTCATAACTGTCTCTTGACTGGATTAATTCTTATATTTCAAGTTTAATAATTTAAGGTGCATTATAAGAAGTGATATAATTTTGGGCTTTACATTTTGCATAGTGAAATGATGTAGGCTGATAAAAGCTTTAAAAAAAGGTTCATATACCCTTTATTTTTATCAAGTTCTCAGTGAACATCTTTCCTCAGTTTAACTGTCTAATTGCTTACAAAAAGGTAAAAGAGTGTATAATCATAGAACAATCAATTGGATGTTTAAGCGTTCAAGCTATGTTGGCTTACATGAGGATGTGTACGGTGGCCCATCTATTTCTTTAAAACAAGGATGTGTACTGTGGTCAATCTATTTCTTAAAAAAATATATGTTATTTGCTTACTTGGGAGTGCATTTTCCAGCAATTGTAAGAAGAGAATTTGTGTTGTAGTCTGTTTCTGTTTCTGTTATCTCTCTCTCTCTCTCTCTCTGTGCATGCATGTTCTGATCGTGAGAGAATCCATTTTCCATGAATTAATTTTCTGGTATTATTTCCTCCTAAAGCTTTTAAGCTCGTTGAGTAAATTATTTCTTAACTAAATTTGCTAAACGAGAATAAGCTTTTGAAGAGGGATGTTGTGCACATTTTTTTTTGTTGTTTTACTTATGTATATCTATCTGGCACTGCCATATTTCTAGATTGCATGTCAGACTGTAAACTTTTCTATTAAAAATTGATTTTTTTTTGTTTTGTTATACTAATTGTTTTATCTTGTTTTCTGGCTGTCTGTGGAAAAGCACCTGGCCAGGCTGCTCATGTAAACTGTGGAAATTGCCGTACAACACTTGTGTATCCATATGGTGCTCCATCTGTTAAATGTGCTCTCTGCCATTATGTTACTAATGTTAGCGTAAGTGTGCACTATACTACAGATATCAGTTTTTAACTTTTGAATATGCACTGTATGTTTGGTTGCTCAAGTTTGAATTAATCTTCAATTGCTGCTCAAGTTTTGTGTATGTCACATTCTCCAATTTGAGATGGGAACTTTTGTTGATTTTTTTAATGCTTAACAAATGATCCCGTTGTTGTATGAATTTACTATTTATCATTCACATCACTGGAGAATACACTGGTCAAAGCTTTAAACACATGCTTACTGATGGATAAAAATTTATATTGGATCATAATTCATAAGATAATTGAACATAAATGTCTTTTGTGTAACTGTAAGGAATCTGAACTCTTAGTTCTGAACTATTAAAGCCAACACAGATTATGGACTGAGTGCAATCCTTCAATATTTGTAAACTATAATCTGTTAAAATTGCTGTTTTGTCTTTTAACTTATATTTGTAATTATTGTTATATATATATATATTTTGCATTGATTATTTTGATAATCCCTGTGTTAATATTTTTCTTCTAGTAATATGGATGCAACAGTGTTATATTTCACAAAGTTGTCACCCTTACTGCAATAGCCATCAATTTCTCAAACGTCAGATTTGAAATTAAAAAAAAAAAAAATAACACTTTCAGAGATTATTTGATTTTCAACTTAGAACACTCAAATAATGAGCTCCCAGAGCATTATTCAGAATTTTACTTAGAACACTGAATTAATGAGCTCCTGTTAGACTTTACCTACAGTAGATATGAATCATAGGATGATGAATTGGCAATACGGATAAACATTTTTAGAAAGCCAGAATGGATTTGTTATTGTGGGAATTTTGCTCACGAAGTTCTATTCTTACTAGCTGTCACCTTTTAAGAAATTGTATGATTCTTGTCTTATGCTTACATTTTTTCCTGTACATCTGACCTTCTGAATCCTGCAATGTGCATCTTTGCCCTTCCCATGTAAAGTTAACTAGTGTGTTATTTTTTAACTGGTTTTTCTTTTCTTTTATTAGAGAAAATGTTTCTAAAACCTTTATATTTTTTCATTGTGAGCACACATAATTCCTCTATATATTTTTGTTTGTTTCTCATTAGTGTTGATGGTCTTATGTCAACAAAAGCATCTCAGTTTTTATGACTTTCTAATCATATATTCAATACTGATTGTTCTGTTGTACTCAACTATGCTTATACAGATGGCTAATGTGAGGGTTCCTCTTCCAGCAAATAGACCTTATGGTCCAGCTGGAATGACATCATCTACCTCAACAGTGAGTAATTGATTTTTGCTGTTGTTAGCTACTTATAAATTCAGGTTATGCAATCTATCAAATTCATACTGATTTCTTTTTGCTGCCTATGATGCCACTCCAGCAGTCGCCGTCCCATTCTCAAACTCAAACTGTCGTTGTGGAAAATCCTATGTCCGTTGATGAAAGTGGCAAACTGGTAAAGCTTATTACTTTTTAACTTTTTTTTTTCCTCCCTAAAATCAACTTTTCTTCTGTGCCTATTATTTGTCAAGACAGGCAGACATGTGTTGACAAGATTTCTGAATGTTACAGGTGAGCAATGTTGTCGTCGGCATCACAAATAAAAAATAGCGCGGTGAGATTTTGGGATCTTGCTGTTTATATGGCAGGGAACAGCCATTGACGATGGATATGGAAATTGATTGTGTATATTTTCTCAGAAATAGCTATGGTTAACATTGATTTTATAGAACCATTGCAAATATATGAGCTCTCAAGAAATTTGAAGTGTGGATGTACATTGTGTGGATGAGAAGTGGAATGGGCATAGGTCCAGTCCATGCGATTTTACGAACTGAACTATTGTTCAGTGCATTTTTTTCTGTTGTACCAGAGTGATTGTGCTAAGTTCTACACAATTACACACCTTAACGTGCCATTTTTCTAATGCAATAGATGTGGAGCAATGTGAAGCTCAACATTTCCTTAGGGTAGCATTACAGAAAGTAGTATGCTGTATTAAGGTTAAGGAACTTGACCACAACTAAAGCAATTTCTTGCATTGGAAATGTGGCAGTGGCATGACCATCTATATTGTGGCAATAACATGATGAAGAGAGGGGTTTACGGTATTGCTGAGGCTTTTGATTTTTGATGTGCAATTAGAATTTAGCTTAGAAGAAATAAATTTAGTAAGTAATGAAAAATTAAAGTTTTGGTCTCGGTTGGAATTTTACCATCTAGCATACTGGCCTCAATTATTTGATTTGATTGTCACGAAGCCTCTTTCATTTATTAGAGGGATAAGGTGTAAATTGGACCTTTTACTTTACCTTGAAGTTTATATTTGACTTTAATATTCTTTTTAATTCTAATTGGACTTTAAGCTTTGAAAATTGAATCATATTAGATCCTTTTTCAAAGAATTGTTGTAATTAAATCCTAAAAATTAAAGAAAAGTTTAACTTTAATGTTAATGGATAAAAATCAGTTTAAATAACAATGAGAATTGATGAAATTACTTTTAAAATATACGTTTATGAAGTTTTTAAAAATTTTGAAGTTTACAAAATCCATTTTTCAATATTTTTTGAAAATTTTTAAAAAATCATTTTTATATATCTAAAAATTTTTAAAATTTTGAAAATTTTAGAATCAAGCCATATATACATTTAATAAAAAAGAATCAAAAATTTTGTATACGCACAATAATTTTTAAAAATTTTTAAGATTTTAAGAGTTTCTATAAATTTAAAAATTTTTAAAAAATTATTATGTGTATGGAAAATTTTCCAATTCTTTTTTTAATTGTATATTACTTGATTGTAAAATTTGTAAATTTTTAAAAAATTTTGGATCTACTAAAAATATTTTTAAAATATAAAAATGTATTTCTATAAACTTAAAAAATTATAAAAATATAAAAACTTCATAAATATTTATTTTGAAAGTAATTTTATCAATTTACATTGTTATTCGATCTAATTTTTATAACAATATTAAAGTTAAGTTTTTCTTTGATTTTTAGGACTTAATTGCAACAATTATTTGAAAAATGGTCCAATATAATCCAATTTTCAAAGATTAAGGTCCAATTGGAATAAAAAAAATATTAAGGTCAAACATAAACTTCAAGGTAGTTGAGGGTCCAATTTGCACTTTATCCCTTTATTTGATTGCTTACTATTTTTCATTGTTTTTACAGTTGTTTTCTGGTTGTTCAGGCAGTTGTTTTTCTAGTTATTTTGATGATTGTTTTTCTGGCTGTTTTGGCAGTTATTTTTGGTTCTTGATTTTTTTCTGGTTGTTTTGACGGTTGTTTTAATCATTATTTTTCTGGTTTTTTTCTAATTGTTTTTTTTTATTGTTTTGACGGTTTATTTTTACAGTTTTTTTATCGGTTGTTTTTGTGGTTTTTTTTTTGTTTTTATGGTTTTTTAAATTATAAAATATTTTATATATGACCATCAGTCTAGAAAATTTTTATTTGCACTTGAAGTATGTGTTTATGCATTAATATGTCTAAATATATAAATATATTATATATTTTTTCATTTCATGAATTTTTTTAAATAAATTTCTTCTAAATATATAATTTTTAAGGTTAAGTTTTTATTATCTATAAAAATTTAATAGCACAATAATTTATGTATTAATTTTTATTTATCAAAAGTGATTTATAATATAATCGTTATATTGATAATTATTTCATCAATCATAGGAACCCGCACCGAAATATTTTGGACTGTATGCCAGCCAACGTCGGACCTACGGACGGAGAAAATCTTCAAATACATAGATATTTGCTTGTTTCCTTGCTTTTCCGTTATTCAAATACATAGATATTTGCTTGTTTCTCTGTTCACAAAATCTTCTTTCTAAAATCTTCACAAGCAAAATAAAGCAAAACAAGAAAAATATTTTGAAGAAGTAGGAGTAAACAGAAAGATGGGGAAGAACGGGAAGACGAAGCTTGGTAGAGCAGGCCGAGGAGGATAACCGCCTTTTCTCTCTCTAGCATCTTGCACCTAACCTTTCCATTAGCTCTTTGAAGGAGAAGAAGAAAGAAAGAAAAAAAAAAAAAACCGTATATTTGAAAGAGTTTTTCCATATTTTGGTGTTTTTGTAAACTTTTTTTAGTGAACCATAAGAGTAAAAATATTTTCCTTTTTTCATACATTTCTGAAAAAATTCCCAATAATAATAAACGAAATGTACAAAAATGTTCTATTTTTTTTTCACTTATTAGTCTACGGTTATTTTTCTTAATATTTAAGGATATTTAAAGTAAGTTCATTTTATATGTAATTTAGTACTTTACTAATCAATATTGTTAAAATATATAATTTAAATTTAAATAATATAACTATTTAATAGTAAAATTTCATAATAAATAAAAGTAAGATGTATTTTTATTTTTATTAGAAATAAAGACAATAAATTGATAATATTTTTAAAAACATTCGAGTAGGTATATTAACGGTAAATCACATATAAAATAATTGTATTATTACAAATTAATTTTTTATTAACATCTTATCATAAAATAATGATTATAGTAATTGGTAGGATATTAAAGTACAAGTAAAATAAAATTACAGATTCTTAAATATCAAAAAAATTATAGGCCAATAATTGAAAAAACATCTAACCGCATGATACTTTTTGTATTTATCTATAAGAATAAATCCTAATTAATTAGAAAAAAAAACTAGTATTTGATTTAATACTTTTAATCAAAACTATTTAGAAAATGATTTTTGCTTTTATCTTTTTCAGTTTGTAGAGAGCTCAAATGATCTAATCTCGGTTATATTACACATCTGAGAATAATTTTTATTTTTTAAATCAGATAAAAATTAATTTTATAAAAATAAAATTTTCCCTCCTTTAAAGGAATGTCAACCATGTGTACATAATTAATTAATGAACTTCAATATTTTCATGGTTTGTTCAAATTAAGCATATTATTATGCTAAATTGCTCATGCTCCAAGGTTTGGTGAATCTTAGGTTAGAGTTGTGAAGATATATATATATATTTGTACTTAAGACAAACTTTTTGTCAGTGTCAATGGTAACATTGCTTCATAAAAGGAGCAAGAAGTCTCATTTACTACAGAAAGAGCAACCTTGAAATTTTCTCAACAACCATACCAATAAGAGAGACAAAATGAAAATTAGATGGTTAGATCACCCAAAGAAACTCATTAACTAAGCTACAAATCATTAGATTCAACAAAAAGATTTTTGGTCATAAAATTTAACAATCTCATCATATAAATATAACACTCTTCATTGCTTCTTTTTGCATCAAATCATTTACATCTTTGTTTTGTGTCTCTTTTCAATTCATGGCTCCTGAAAATGCACAGAAGTTTGGGGTTGGGCCATCCTCCTCTAGCTTATGGCCTAAGAATAAGAGTTTGGTTGTTTTGATGTTGAGAGTTGTTGCATTTTTTGCCACTGCAGCTGCTACCATTGTGATGGCTACCAATAAAGAAACCAAAACCTTTGTTGTTGCCACCATTGGTAGCACTCCAATCACAGCCACTCTCACTGCCAAATTTCACCACACTCCTGCATTTGTGTAAGCATTTTCCTCAACTCCCTTTATTATTTCTTTTTTCTCTATGGACAAATCGATGATGATAAGTATTCGAACTTGTTTTACTTTATTAATTTGGAATTGACAATGAGAAAAAAATATGTATAATAAGATATAATATAAGAGAAAATTATGATGAAATGATTTTGATCTTCTAAAATTATTTATTTTATCTTTATCCACCACTTTAGGTAAATATTCTAAATTATATTTTATAATTTATATTTCCTCTGGCACAGAATTATAGACCTATTTTGATTTTCACGCAAATAAAGAAAATATAATTAATTTAATTGACTTTTTATAATAAATATTCTATTTATTTTATTAAAATTAGATGGCTCTGATAAATATTTATATTAAATAATAATTTATTAGTAAATTAACAAGTTAATTTTTTAAGAAATAGTGGTATATAATTTAAAATGGATAAAAAAAAAGAGAATATAATTTTAGAACCAAGAAATATATATCTACATAATTACAAATAAATGCAAAATTCCATTTGTATATAATGTTCACAATAAAAATCAATATAAAATTCAGTGACCACCAACATAGTTTTTTTTTTTCAAATTTAATTTCTAGACATTAGTAATAATGTTTAAAATAATACCTCTAACATTAAATTCCTCACCTCCCATTATGAGTGTGGTACAGGTTCTTTGTTATAGCAAATGCATTAGCCAGCATCCATAACTTGGTGATGATCGCAGTGGACATATTTGCACAAAATTTTGATTACAAAGGACTACGTGGTGCCACAATTGCCATTTTAGATATGGTAAATGATCAAATTTTAAATGTTTGATGTAAATGAATTTTACAAAATTTATTTATAAATCTTATGTTTGATTTAAATGAAAATTTTGTAAAATTTGTTTGCAATCTCAATGTGTAGTTTTATAGAATTGCTTATTACGAAACAAAATTCTAAAAAGTTAGTTAGAAGTTTTAAATGAATTTATTTATGAAATATTTATTTAACCCAAATATATACATTTTATCGATAAGAATTCATTTAAAAATGAATTCTATTAAAATTTGATTTGAAAATAAAGTGAATTTTTTTTTTTTAATCTTTTAGCTCAATTTGGAATGGAACTTGCAATATTTAAGAACTTAATTAAAAGTGTATTTTGAGTCTCTAATGGAGTAAAAATTTAACTGGATGGTGCAGTTGACAGTGGCATTGATATCAGGAGGGACAAATGCAGCAGTTTTTATGGCAGAGTTAGGGAAGAATGGGAATTCACATGCAAGATGGAACAAGATTTGTGACAGATTTGGAAGCTTTTGTGACCATGGTGGTGGTGCCATTATTGCTTCCTTCATTGGCCTTTTTCTCATGTTGATCATTAGTAGCTTCACCATTAGCAAGCTTCTTAAACCAAAATCAGATGTTAATTCTTCTGTTTTAGTACCTTAATTAATCATTAGTATTTTTATGTTCATGTGTGCTTATAATGTAATTCTCTGGCCTTATTTGTCGTCCATAAATTTGTAAACAACTTTATGTTATTACAAAAGATTTGAGTGTGGAGATAATTATATGGTTATTTCAACAACTTACTTTAGCACAATCTTCAAATCTCAAAATTTTGACTCAAGCTTTACTTTGGAAGCTTACACTCTATTTCTATGATTTCATCAATTATGGTGTGTTTAGATGCTAAGAAATAGACCATGAATTTAAATTTGTAAAAAAAAAAAAAAATCTTATTTAACAATCACATAAATGAGGATTTGAATTTGTAACAAATTTCTTATTTTTTTTAATAGAGTACATCTTGATAAAAATAAGAAAAATAATAGTACAATAAAAAATATAAAATAAAATTTTATTCAAATCTTAAAATTTCTTATTATTATTTTTTTATAATGTTAACAAAATTATTTTGATTTGTAATTCGGTGATTCGTACGTTCATTCAATAGCATTTTGCCACAAATTTATTCTTTGGTTTTTGAATAAGTTTCATCGTAGAAATATCAACAAAAATTTCACAACAAAAAACCATGCAAACTCCATTAAAAAAAAAAACCAAAATTCCATTAAGGGTATTAAGAACTTCATGAGAAAAGATTCAACAATTCCAACAAAAAATAAATAGATCAAGTAATCTATATTTACAAAGAAAATGAAATAAAGGTATCGTACAAAACCAAAGAACATTTGATTCTACAGATTCACTATATGACAAGGCTATTTTATTGGCTACTGAAACGTCAATCTATTAGAACTTATATTTCTCTCAATGGACCCAACATGAAGAAAATTTCATAAAAGAAATATATATTAACTAGCTTATCCCCTGCTCTGATGAGAAAAGTGGATCTCTCCCAAATGATCTATAGCAGCTTAACGAAGAAACTCCAAGAGAACTTCACAGCATGATTTAAAGATTAAAAAAAATTAGGCATAACAATCACAACCAATAATTAAAATATTGATGACATAATAGCATCTTAAACCCTACTTATATTCATACTTTTTTCCTCTAGTCAAGCAAATCTACACTCCACATTTGAATCGTAGAACACAAGTTAGAAAAAGCATGCACCATCGATATGGTTTTCTTTGCTGTACCATAAAATTTACTTATACACAGTTACAACATGCTACAAAAACAAAGTGCCACTAATCATCTGTAGAAAGCCTTTGCTTCTTCCACTTATAAGCAGCTTCTAGGATTTTTAGGTTCGGGGCCTGAGTTTCTTCTGGGAATATGTAATCGATGTATTCCTCCAACCTGCCAATGAAAAATAGTTAGCAGGATGCTAGCAAAAAATTAATTGTGATCAGTTTTCACTTTTTATATGGATGAACCAAGCTAAACAGTGGTCAGCAAAAGGTCTGCACGGATAGTTAGGCCAACTGATCAATGACAATATGAAAATTACAAGTGATTCTAGTTTTCAGTTCATAAAAATAAATGCAAAACCATGACATACCCAGTCAGACCCTCTTCTGAAGAAATAGGCCTCCTCTTCTTGAGTTTTTTAGGCAACTTTGGTTGAACTAGGCCAACATCACCTAACTCGCCAAAACTGGCCTCTATGTTCAACCATTCTTCTAAAAGCATGGCCCTTTCCTCCTTCAATTCAGGTGCTGATGTTCTGAAGTAGTTCACAGCTTTCTCAAAGACCCCTGACAAAAGAAACAGTGGAAGGTTAGATCTCTAAATATAACCAAATAAGATACTAAAAGTAGCATTAAGACAAGACAGGTCATGAAAGCTTACTTCTTGCATTTTGAATACACTTCCTCTTCTGGTCTTCTTCTGACTCTGTACCCTCAACAATCTCTTCCATTGCAGAGGCCTCAAATTTAGCATAACTAATCCAAACCTTCAAATGCTTTGTTCGGTCCAATAGTCTCTCATAAAGCTGTCTTGTTCGATCATATTCACCTTCGGATATTTCAAAATCAATATATGCCTGTAGTCAAATGCAAATAACTATCAAACTTCAAAATGACCACAATTCATTCTTGCAGCTCCACAAGTCAAAAATTCTGAAGGATAGCAGGTAAAATTATAGCAGTGCCTATTCCAGATTTACTTAGCAGCACAATGGTCCTCCACTACAACAGCACACACATATAATGTCCCAAGGTAATTACATATTTTCTATGTTTGATCAAACTCAGGTACGGAAATAGATGTGTGCAAACATCTGAGACAGACAAGTTCAAATCTTCATATGAAGTGTTCATTGTCATTGGGAATCATAAACAACATTCATGCATGTTAAAAAGTCAAGAGCTATAGCAACATAGCTCATATGCACAAATGCATTTTTCCTCACTGAACTATATTTATTTCAAGTAAAAAAGTAAATTCTAACTAAACAAAGAGTATGATACTGTACATATCAAATTAATTCATTTGCCAGTATGAATTCCCTGTTCTAGATATCTGGATAACTGGATAAACCACAATACATACAAAAGAAGTGCTGTATGGAATTCAAAGTTATAGCAGCATCTGCCCTTCATTTTGTCTGTGCTTGGCCAGGGTAAGACAGGGCGATGGATGCATTCAAGTAGAGGTATCATTAATAATCAAGAACCATAAACACCATAGGACCTTAAGGCTGTCATAATCAGAATAAAACATTGTGATGTTTACAAGGACAATGTGGCATTTACAAGACAGATAGATTAAAAATATAGATGCTTGAGCTTTAATTGAGATGTGGAATCCAATGAAATTACCTTCCACAGCAACTCCGGCATGTCCAATGCGGGCTGTGCTATTGCAAGCTCAAAAATTGATCGTGCTCGCTCAGTTTCAGCCAAGGATCTCTCAAGTTCTGCATATTTGCTCCAAGCATAACAATTTTCTGGTGACCACTCTAAATATTTCTCATAAAGCTTTCGGCAGCGATCAATGTTACCAAGTTGTAGCTCTATCTCAATATATTTCTTAAAAATCTGTTTGATGTCATGAAATAATGAGAAAACAGAAAGATATAGCATAATTTATTAATGTTATAAAAGCAGGTTATATTTTACCTTATCTTTGGGAGCTTTGCCAATGGCATTGCCCAAAATTTGACGAGTGCCTTTCAGATTCAATTGCCGTATTTCAAATTGGGCAGCTAAGAGCCATATCTTTGCAAATGAAAACTTCTTGTGTGGAATTAGGTTCAGGCATTCCCTGAAAAAATTTCAAAACTCTCCAATGTCTAAGGGATCCATCAATGAATTGCATAAATAAAAATAAATAGATATGAATATGCATTCATGATAAAATACTATGTGGTACGAATTGAACAAAGAAGATACCTGTAGACATCTCGTGTTCTCTCAAAATCTTCCGCATCAAGTTCCTCATATAAAGCATAATTTATCCTAAATCACGCAAGGAAAAGAAACCATCAAAATTCATACAAAGAAAAAAAACACAATTGAGCTAAAATAAGAAAAGCAAACTCCATCTCAAAACATACCACAAGTATATGTATCTCTGCCAGTATCTCTTCTCCTCAGCAGGTGGTACATTTGCAATTGCACGTTCATAAACCTCTCTAATCCTCTGTTTATTCCCAACACTCTCTTCCAATCTGATATAATCAAACCAAGAATCATAATTCAATGGATTCTTCCTAACTTCATCTTCATACTGAAACCTCCTCTTCCCCACAATAGCATCTTCAATACCTTCCTTGTCCCCGAACTGCTTCTCAAAGGCAACAAACTTCCTATACAGATCCTCAGCGCTCCCTTTGGGTATATGATCCAAAGCAAACTTATAAATACACCTAGCGCGCTCCGGCTCTTTGCACTTCTCTTCAAACTCAGCAAAAGCAACAAACAGCACCTCAGCTTCCTCGTCATCAGCCAACTTCTCAACAGCTCTTTCGTACACATTCCTTGCCTTAGCAATCTCACCATTCTTCATCTCGAACTTTGCATATCTAATCCAAGCACTCACTTTCGGATGACATTCAACAAACCTTTCAAAAATAGCCCGTGCGCGTTCAATTTCATTATAATCTTTCTCAAAATTGATGTAAGATATCCATCCCTGCTGATCGGGCATCCAATTCATCCATCTTTCGAAAATTTGTCGAGCACCAGCTACATTACCAAGCATTCGCTCCATATGGATATACTTATACCATAGCTGATCAACTCTCGGCAGTAACGTAACAGCTCTATCCCACACATTCCTCGCATGATTCACGAATCCATTTTTCATTTCAACTTCAGCATACTTCAACCATAAAGTATGACTCCTGTAATCAACTTCTAATGCTCGTTCCCATACTGACCTTGCTCGATTAAAATCTTTTTGTGACTCCTCCCACTGCGCGTATTTGATCCAGACGCTAATGTTCCAACGAACACGCCTAATTAGGTCTTCGAATTCTTTCCTTTTGCGAAGACGATAATCAGCAAGCTCTGTTGAGTCGGTAATTTTCTGTTTTGGAGCTCTGATTTCTGCTTCCTGGCGTTCACGAGCTTCTCGGAGGATTTGCTCGGCTGTGATTTGGATAGGTGCCGGTGTTTTATTTTTCACTCTTGTTGGCCTTGGAAGTTTCACCTCCGTGTCCTTTCGGGTCAAGTAGCCCAGGGATGGATCCGCTTCTTTGGAAGACATATCGCCGGCGATTAATCGGATATCGAAGGAATTAGGGTTATGACTGCTGCAATGGTTAAAGAGAAAGAGATGACCGATTAGCGTTTCTAGGAGACGATATAAATATTGCCAAACGATGTCGCTTCTTGGGGAAAAAAAAGAAAGAAAGGAATTAAAGGTCAATTCGGCCCTCAAATTTTTCACCCCGAAAAAAAAAAAAAAAAAAAAAAAAGGCTAAAGTAGCCATTTGCCCCTGAATTTGGATGTGATAGTCAATTAGTAAAAAATTAACTTTCTGACCAATTTTCCTACCAACTTGACAAAGATAGCCAACTAGCTCAGATTAACTTTTCATAAAACTTCACTTCAGTCCAAAACAACTTTTTTCAACTAATTTACCCTATAAATTGACTATGTCGAATTTGTCAAATTTTAAAATGTAAGATATGAGTTACTAAAAATTCAATTTAATATTTTTATTTTTGGAAATTAACATTCAGTTTAAAAAATAAATTAAAAATTAAAAATATAAATATAACTTCAAAATTTTTACATAAATTTAAATTAAAATGTTTATTTTTTAAGATTAAAAATTAAAAATTAAGTTGTTTCTATTTAACTTTTTAATTATGATCAAATAGTGCTCGTGTATATGGCAAATATTATTTTTGAAATTTTTAATTTTTAAAATTCTCAATTTAGTTAAACTTAAATCATATATTCACTTATTTGAGAGATATACAAGACACATAATTTTAATAATTAACTTTTTAGAAAAATTTTGAATAAAAATTTTTTTCTAATTTTTATCTTTTTCCTTTATATATATTTAAATTTAAATGTTCTCAATCTCATATTTTTACTCATATACTTTTTATATCTCTTAATATTTATAAATGAAAAATGAAAAAAAAAAAGTTGTTGAGCAAGTTAGAGAGCGAAATGGGTTAATTAAGAAACTAAAATTTTATAGGAGATGATAAGAAAAAAAACATTATTGATCTTTGGAAAAACATTGTGAGCTAGAGTGTGTTAAAATGAGACCTGAGAGTGAGGTAAGGACTTACATGATAAAATTTGAGGAATTGGAAGGTAGAGTTTTGATGTTAGAGCAAGATATCAAGCAGATTAAGAGTTTGGAGGGTGTGAAAATGATTGATCCTAGTGAAAGCCAAGACTTCAAGAATTTAAGAGTAAATATAATTTTTCTTTGGGTGAGAATTAAACCATAGAGTTTGAGTTGAAATTCAGCTTGCGCTTATTATTTTTTCTTTGGAGTTTAAATATAACAAACAAACAAAAAAAAACTACATTGCTAGGAAATAGTAAATCTAACAGCTAAAAACAAAAGTATAGCCTAATTATTTAAAATTAACAACATTCACAAATCACAACTACTCAGTTTAAACTTAAGCAAGTTGCTAACAGGATTAAACCAAATCTTCATGCATACATTGATCATATTCATATCCATGCTATGATATTTACATGCACAAATTAAGGTGCTTAGGATTCATTCTAGGCTTCCTATGAGACCTTCTTACTATAGCATTGCCCTTTGCTTTTGCTGGAACCTTGTCCTCAAGGTTTGAGTTCAAATATTTATTTGAACTCAAATTTCACCAATTTTTCAAGGTTTGTTATTGGCAATACTGAGGTTAACTTTGAGCTGCTGTAACAATGAATCTCGAGCAACAAGTTGGTGGTCTACTCCATGCACTTGACTGTTGCCTTCATGGTAATATGGAATTATTGGAGGTGATTATCCATATAAGGCTTGAAACAGAGTCATCCCTAGTGATGCATGATAGGTAGTACTCTGCTAGAATTCTCCACACGAAAGAAAGGAATGCCATTTTTTTGGTTGTCGATGCACAAAACACCTCAGATACTACTCGATACAGTGGTTAACGATTTTTTTTTTTTTTTGCCATTTATCTGCGGATGATAAGCTAAATTCATTTTCAATTGAGTTCCTGACATTTTGAAAAATTCTTGCCAGAATTTGCTGATGACTATATGGTCCTGATCACTTATAATTGATTTTGGAATCCATGTAGCTTGACTACTTTTGAAACAAACATGTCTGCAACCATCTTTACAGTGTATGGATGAGACAAAGCCATAAAATGTGCTGCCTTACTATTCTATTAACAACGAAAAAAATCGTGCTTTTTCTATTTGAAGTGGGAAGGCCATCAATGAAATATATAGTGA